>JBAMNC010001173.1:0-82696 GCA_037902135.1 Cetoscarus ocellatus
GGGGGTTTGGAGAAGTAATGGATTTTGTTTTTCATAAATCACAGCAGAGGTTTTTTACATTTCAAACGGAAGAACTTTGATGAGTGCATTAGTTAAATATGTGTGTTTATGCACAGGGGAGCACATTCAGAGAAACGCTGGTGGAGTTATTTACCTTTACTGGAAGCTGAAAGGAGCTGAGTGTGTGTAATTACCGTGGGACAGGATCGATGCTTTTAACTTAATACAGCCTTATTAAAGAGTGTGTGAGTGTGTGAGAAAGTTTGTTTATGTGTCTGCGGGCTGGCAGGGTGTAACGTACAGAAAGTTGTTTTAAGAAGTTTTCCACTGAAATTCAGTTTATTTTCTCCTGAGCGCTGAGGAAAGTGATGCTCTAGATTCGTTTTTGGGGACATCAGTGAAGCAAAAACACAAAGAGGTGAAGCAGGGAGGTGGTGTGTTACTGTGTGTTCAAGATCGATCACGGTCAAATGCTCGACAATGAGACTGACCACATGCCGGTTTTATGCCTTTGGTGGATATAACTTGCCAGGGATTTAAGCGGGGTACACATAAAGATTATCGGGCTGTTTTTGTCCTGACTTTCCTCCTTCCTGACCAAGGACAGAAAACTCCAGATTATCTTCTGTCTTGTAAGATTATCCTATCAGATTATCCTGTGGTCTGAGGTGTGTAAAGAGAGAATTTGTCCTGATAATCGGCTTCCAAACAGGTCAGGGCCGATTATCATAAATATTACACTTGTTCAATATTTGCGACCAAAAATCTTCGTGTGTGGGGAAAGCCGACAACTCCTGAGTCATGACTCTGTGAATTGTGACGAGTAGCCAATCAAGAAGCGAGATGACTGATGAACAAGGAAGCACGGCCGACCTGAAACATAAAGTTTGGTGGACCTCAGAAATGGAGGACCAGCTCACGGGTTCCCGCTGTCTTCAGGATTTTTTCCACAGTTTTAAAATAGTCCCAAGACCACCATCATTCCCTCTTCTCGTATGTCCTCTTCCATGTTGCGTGTTGTTTTCTGGTTGTTGCTATGTTTCTTCTTTGTTTTTGTTGGTGGTGGGACAGAATGGTTATGTGTGTGATGTGCTGTGTTGAGAATATCTGTCTGGAAATACCTGCATTTCAGATATACATATTTTGGAGTTGCTGAAGGCTGGAGCCTATCCTGGCTGACATTAGGCAAGAGGTACACCCTGGACCCATCTCCAGCCAACCAAAGGGCTCACAAACAGAGACACACAACCCTTCAAACACACACCTATAGGCAATTTAGAGTCATCAATTAACCCAATATCTCAAACAAACCTACACGTGTGAGTAGAGCATGTCAGCTCCACATAGACGGGACACAGGGAGTCAAACCAGCAACCTTCTTCCTGTAAGATGCCCAAACAACCTGCTGCACAATAGCAGAATTTTAATGAGAAATATCAAAACCAAGGGGTTCTAAAAAAGCATATCTCCATTCGAGCAACAAGGCTGCAGCACCAGCTACAGTTACAGTAAAGCTGATTCATTGGACACAATCAATGATGGCACAACTGCAAGGTAGCAGCTGCCTTCTAGTTGTGTCTCATAACAGCTCTAGCTCATCGATAGAACAGCTGCGGTTACAGTTGCCATTTGGCTTTAAAAGATGTGCAAAGAAATGACCAATCAGGATAACTTTTAATTTAAAAGAACAGCTGCTGCCTTCTAGCTGCAGCTAACATCAGCTAACCTGACACGACAGACGGACAGTTCCATGTACCCAAAATATTTCACTAGTCCATCTGGAGAAGAGCCCAAAGAAAATGTTTTCAGAGGGCAAAACTTTCAAAAACAACTGCAGTTGGTGATTGGACGATCGTTCTGCCAGTCACACTCATCACAGACCAATCATATCAAGCCACAGAATGACGTAGCAGCTAGACCCTGTTGTTAGCCGTTAACCCCAAGACACTGTATAAAGTAACGAAATATAGACACTCACTCTTCAGGTGGTCCTCACAAGTATCTTCACGGGTCCAGTCGACAGTATGTTGACAAAATCTGCAGAACATTTGATCATCTGATACACAACAATCATTGGAAAACTGCTCTGCCCTGTACTTAGGAGTTAGCCGGGAGTTTCAAAGCTTCTTTGCCAACCTAGCCAGTGCTAAGTAACCTCAATTCGGAATTACTATTTCCATGTAAACACGAAGGAGAAAAACTTAATTCTGAATTATTTAATTCTGAATAATTAATTCCGAATTAAAAAAGCATCATGTAACCGTGGCCACTGGCACAGTTCAAAGTAGAAGCCAAGCTACATGATGAAGCACATGCTCCAAATCTGAACTTTAGTTTAAGTTTCTTAAATTGTAGAATCACTTAAAACTCTTCCTTGTTCTGTTTCTTCTCATAATAAAAACAAAACCTGTTGGGAATTCTTTTAAAAGCGTAGTCAATGTTCACAATTTACATGTATCGGGATACATATCATATCGTGGCCTCAGTGTTGGGATACGTATCGTATTGTGAGGTTGCTGGAATACCCTGCCCTAATCCAGAGGGCGTGAAAGCGTGAGTGGGCGTGCCCTTAACCTTTCTGAAGGAATTTCTTAAATTTCAGGGTAGATGCTGCTTTTAAGATCCAGTTTATGACTCAGTCCACTGTCCTATGTAAGGAAAGCGATACAAAGTCCCCTCCAAAAAAACAACACAAATCTGTTATGATAACAACCCTAACTTAGCACATAACAAAAACACAAAGCTCACGCTCAGACAAACACTCCTGTATTTTGAGACACTTATTTTGGCCGCGTGTAAGCACTGCCTTTAACGGCGTGTCCACAGACAGACCGAGCGTCTACCACAGCTGAGCGAGGCGAGAGACGCTCCTCGTCCTCAGGAGCAAACACTGCTTTATATCAGAGCGCCGTGACATTTTAATGTGAACAACCATCTTTGTGAGGCAGGCCGTTTTTCTGCCACTGTTTTGATTACTCACCGTTAGTCATCGGCAGCAGCAGCGGGCGCGTCCAGGCCTCCTGTGCCACAAACCGCGACAGGCCACAAGACGGGCAGAAAGGGCACAAAGAGGCGAGTTAAACGGAGACCTATCAATCAAGTGAGGTCACTGCGGTCCGACGGAGGGGAGAGTGGGACGGCTGCCCTTTTGTCGTAGCTGCTGTGTTGAAGGCTGTGACATCACCCTGTGTGGAGTCTGTCATTAGAGGGTGATAAATATCCTGTTTGTGTGTGTGTGGGACTGAGCCGGGGAAAGAGGACTGGGCCCTGCAGCTGAGCGCCCCTAATAGAGGGTTAGAGGGTAGGGCTGGGCTATTTGGCCTAAAAATTAAATCCCCGAAAGCTTGAGAAGCTCAGGGTTACACTAACATGCTCGGTGAAATCATTTCATGCTACATGGGATCCTTTTCTGAACCATATACACTCTCTAGATTTTTCCTTTGAGCTGGAGGATTGGAAGTGTGTTATTTATTTACTCTTGAGTATTTACATAATATTAACATCATTATTTCAGGTTTTCTATTTCTTTACTTATTACTATTACTTTCATTTTATTTATTTTTGTTATTATTATTATTGTTTTATGAGATGAATAGCCTTTTAAGGGATGGGGGGGCAGTATAGGGTGTTGACATATTGATGTGTCAATTAATTAATGCATATTTTATATTCGTATACCTCATGTATTATCACACTGTCTTTCCTGTGAGTTTAAAATGTTCACAAATAAAGTTGGACACAAAAATAAATAAAATCCCAGATTTTTTTCAACAACACTCAAATGATGATTTGAATCGATTTTTTTCCCTTCTAAAAAAAAAAAATCCAAGTGATACAAAAATCAATCAAGTTTTGCTTCTATGTTATCAAAATATATTCCCTCTTCAAGTCAAAGTGCATGTCATAAAATGTTGATTATGCAGATTTTTTTTTCAAGAAAAAAATCTTGATTTTTAATTTATTAATCTTCTGCAGAAAAAAATTTGAATTAATCGATTTAATTGATATATTGCCCAGCCCTAGTCAGAGGGTAGGGCTGGGAAACGAGGACCAAAATGTCACTTATTTTTCACCAGCTTATCTTGCTTGAACCAGATTGAACCCCTTTCACCTACAGAGCTCCTTAATGCTTGGTGTCATGGATTAAACAGATTTATCGGCTGCACATCCATGAGAATCTCCTGTTCTATTGGATTGAGATCTGGATACTGTGGAGGCCACCAGATCTCAGGAAACCAGTTTGAGATGATCTGAGCTTTGAGACATGGAGCTGCTGGAAGTCTCCATCAAGATGGTCCACTGTGGTCGTAAAGGGATGGACATGGTCAGCAACAATACTCAGGTAGGCTGTGGGGTTTGAACCGTTGATCCAAGGAATGAATATGGAGCAGAAATCGAGACTCATCAGACAAGGAAACATTTTTGCAATCGTCTATTATCCTATTTTGGCGAATTTTTGTGGATTGTAGCTTCATTTTCCTGTTCTTATCTGACAGGAGTGGCATCTGATGTGGGCTCCTGCTTCTGGATCCCATCTGCTTCAAGATTTGACGTGTTCTGTGTTCAGAAATGAGTGATTACTTGAGCTTCTGTTGCCTTACTATCATCTAGAACCACTTGGACCATTCTCTCCTGACCTCTGGCATCAACACAACATTTTGGCCCAACGAACTGCCACTCACTGGATATTTTCCCTTTTTATGCTCATTTTCTGTACAACCGTGGAGATGGTGTTGCATGAAAATCTGTCTAGCACCAACAACTATGCCACATTCAAATTCACTTAAATCCCCTTTCTTCTCCATTCTGATGCTCGATTTGAACTTCAGCAGGTCGTCTTGACTATGATTTAATGCTAAATAAACTGAGTGGCTGCCATGTGATTGGCCAATTTGCTGTTTGCATTAACAAGCAGTTGATTGGGTGTACCTAAAGCAGCCAGTAGGGGTGTTTTGTACAATTTAGAAAGGGTGATTGCACTGTTTGATACTTAACTTTCGTCTTTTTGCTCTAGGACCATTTGGTTGCAACAGGTCATTATTATTGTTTTCTTTTTTTATAAAAATGCCCTTTAAATGAATTAAATATTAAAAAATGTTGACTCTACAGTTAGACTAAATATTTCAAATACATCATCTAAGGTTATAAAGCATATAACTATGTGGTTTTTACTGTGTGCTATCTTTTTACTGAGAAAAATGCAGAACATGTACAGATTTTTTTTGGTTGAGATAACAAAACTCTACCCTGTGCTTACTTAGAAGTATCTCAATCTGCCCTGAAACCTGGAAATCCTGCCCAGCCCTATCAAGTCATTATTGTGTGTGGTGCAGGGGGCCCGTTGTGGAGAGTCCCTAACCACAGAATGATGTAGACGATCAGTTAGTGGAACAAAGTGCTCTAAGGACCCATGAGTATTCACACAAAGAGCTGACACAAAAACAGCAGAAGAAAGTACAGTAATAAAGCATGTGGTTTTTCTCCATCAAAGTTCAAGCACTTTCCATTATGTGCAGCGGCCCGAAACTGCTGTAAAAGCTCCTAAATTTGAGCTCGGTCATCATTTTACAGGCGTTCGTCAGCATGTTATTGTCACACACAGACAAAGTTGGCGAGTAATAAATTCTCAGCGTGGTAGCAGATATCCACTGACTAATCCGAGCCGCTGCATTTGACCCGATCGCACAAACTGTTTAACACATGCACGCTCACAAGAACAGACCTGGGTGACAAACGGAGCTGATCTGGGACAGCAGCGGTGCAAGTCTCTGCAGGATTATCTTTATTCATGCTGTTAGGTAGGGCTGGGAGACTTGGAACAAAAATCATACATCGTTATTTCTTATCTGGATGGAGAAGCATGTTTTATGTACATGAACAATTTTTCACTGGAGGCGTAATGGTGGCCACGATGCCAGAGAAGAAGTCTTTGTCATGTAATATTGGTTCATTCATGGCATTAAGTTATTTAAATTTTGCAGGCAACCTTAATATTACCTCAATATTTATTCATCCCGTGCAATGCAATCAATGTGATATATAATCATCTGTAAGTATTTACCACCATGTGCACTATAAGTATTCAGTAAATATTCAACTGTGTGCAATACATTTCCATATACACACAGAAATATTTCTTTTTATCCTTCATATTTATCCTTTCTAGCTTATTGTTATATATAGAGTTTTTCAATTGCACTGTCCTGTAGGATTTTATCTTGTATGTTTTGTACCTATACTTTTTACAACTATTTTATACTTTACTTCTGTTTTTTTTTATCTAACTATCTAATGCACTGAAAAGGAGAAGCTCTCAAGTCTAGCTGTACATTTTGTATGATGACAATAAAGGGCATTCTGATTCTGATATATTCAATCTAACTTTAACCAAAATGTTGACAAATGACTAACTTATACACAGAGACTGCATCATGAAAAAGCATTGGCAACATTTTTGTATATTAAGGTTGTTAGTTGCAAGTTTCTGTGCTGAACTTGACATTATTTTATGATTGTGGTATCAAGAAATACAGAAACTTAATTATCCACAGTGGTATTCTTTACTAGAAGAGAGGGAACACTAAATTGCACAAATATGTTTGCAACACTTCCAAATAAGGGCCTTTTTAATACCACTGGTTATGCCATCAATTTTAAAGGATCATTTTTAAAGTTGTATATTTTGCAGTTTGGAAAATTAACGATCCCTTAATTTTGTCATGTTTCCAGTGTTTTGTAAATTGTAAATTAAAAATAAAAAGTTGCAAGCAATATCCTGAATATTGGCAAAATTGCACGATTGCATTAGCTACATTTTTCCTAATGATGCAAATGTATTTGTGTTTTAAAAACCACACATATATCAGATTATCCTCAGTCAGGGTGCAAGTCAAAAAAGGAGGGCGCTGTCAAGCACACTGGCAACATTAGGGAAAGTCAATTTCACTCATTCATCTTAATGCTGTTAATGTATTTATGCAATTTAGTGGTAAACCATTATGGTACTTTTGTACATTCTACAAATGTTCCAGCCTATATATGGAAAAGTTATGGCCAATTTATACATCTAAAATATTATTCGTAAATATCAGCAAAATTTTTCATATGTTCTGATACAGATATTCAACTTCTTAGGCCATCATCTGTTGATACCGGTATTGGTCCAATAATATTGTACATTCTTAGTAACATGACAAAATGACACAGTGCTGTCATGTTTACATTCATATTGTAAATATTGTTCATACAGACATGAGGACCCTCCTGCTGCATCTCAAAGGAGGTAACCTCTAATAAAGGTGTATTCAGCAAAGACAAATATGACAAAGAGGTCTATGATTGGTCCATGGATCTGTCACTAGCTTTAGTTCTTACTTTAGTCCACTTGTCTCCACTTAACTCTCTTCCTTTGCCCACACACCCAACACAGCCTCGTGTGGCTGTTCATCATGAGACTGGGATCCACAGTCAAGATTTCCTGCTGCAAAACAGAGGTTTTTTCATGATGGATTCATGTTTGGTTTTGGATGTATGTCTGTGTAAATATTAGGGATGCACGATATTGGATTTTTGCCAATATCTGATGTGCCAATATTTTTTAATTCATTATCGCCGATACTGATATTTCTGGTCAAGAGCACAAAAGCTCTGTACTTGACAAAAATGGACTTGTTTCTTTCAGTGTTACAGTATATTTTTGCAAGAAACAGATGAACAGCAAGAAAAACAGCATTTAACTCTTGCTAAAATGAAGTTCTTTATTTTTAAATTTATCAATGCAGTGATGAGAAGGTGCATCAGCCGATATATGGCCGATATATCGACTGTAAAATCTGCAAAAATTTCAATATCGGATGATACCGATACTTAACGTTTTAGGCTGATATCAGACAATACCGACTTCAAACCTGTAATATCATGCATCCCTAGCATATATATGTATATGTGTATTTTATATAGATATATGCATATACATATATGTGTATCTATAAAATGAAGAGTATGTCTTCAGCCTGCTCTATTGTTAAGTGTCCTCTTGAGATAACACTTGTTATGAATTGGCACTATCAAAATAAAGATTAATTAACTGATTGATTGATGTTAACAGTGTAAATTCATTGACCTTGTTTATAGTCTCACTTATTTTATTTCTCCTTCATAAGGAAGTTGAAGTATAGTTTAAAAATTCTGCATGTTGCAACCTGCTTACTTATTTTTACTTAATTATTTTATGCTCTCATCTGTTTTAATGTCTCTACATTTCCTACTGCTACACTGTGCATAAGAGCAATTGAAACAACTGAATTTCCCCTTGGGGATTTAAAAAGTATTTCTGATTCTGTTTAACTTCTTTTCATTTTCATTTACTTTCACAAATGTTTCCAGTGGTTTTCATTGACAAGTGTTCACACCTACCCCTTCCTTCCTGTGTGCACTTACACAGAAGGGAAATAAAGTATATGTATATAAAACAGACAAAAACAAGACATGGGTAAAGTGAAAGCATACAGATATGAAAACAAAAAACCATCAAAACACATATGCACAAACAAACCTAGATATGTAAACGTCAATGCATGAACAGTGATAAGTTAAATGTAGCTATTTATGCGTCTTGTTTTTTCCAGTTGAGCATATAATGAATGCCAAAGGTCATGGAATAAGTGACCCCGGTTATGCCTCTCGAGTTTAATTTTTTTCTCAAGAAAGAATTGGGATATTTGAGTCAAGAACATAGTGAACGTTGGTGGTGATTCATTTTTCCAAAGGAGGAGTATACATTTTTTGGTGAAGTATGTTATGATAATTAACTGTCTACATTTCTTTGAGTCCAAAAGGCAGTTAGTTACATCATTTAATAAATATATACATTGATTCTGATTAATGTTGTCTCTCCCTGCCTCTTCTTGAAATTATGTAGATACATCTTAAAGACCTGACAAACTGCCCAGCCCTACTTTAGGTCTTAACTTGTTATCTGCTTGTGTTTCAAAGAGAAACAATCTGACAAGGAGATCTTATGAGGGAGACAGCCGCTCAGACAGCTGCTCAAAGTGAAGCGCTTGTCAAGCGGCCCGCTGAAAGCATGACGGGGCATCTGCCGTGGAGGTATTCGAGCTCTGCGCCGCCTCTGCCAAAGGGGGGAGTGCCGGCAGAAAAGAAAAAGTGATGACTCACCAAACTTCCCAAAATCCCCCTCCCTCCCCCCGTGCCGGTTTACGGGAACAGGAATGCTGTTTTTTTTTCCCCTCCGGTCTCAGACGTTCATCTTCTTGACAGGCTGCGGGGTCAGGCCCCGGGCCCCGGTTAATGTTTGTCTCTGGGATTGTTTCATCCCTCTGTGCAGGGGCCAAAACAGCAAACGGCTTTAATTACACCAGGAGGACGTTGGAAGTTAGTTAGCAATGCGGGGCGGAGGGGGGCATAAATCGAGAGAGCACTCAGAACAGATGAAGCTTTGTTTGGCTCTTCATGGCACTGATTCACAGACGGAGGGTTTACCAAATGAATTCAATGTTAATCTGAGAGGTTTTAGAAGATCACTTCAAACAGGCAGTTAATGTTTCCTGGAGAGAATTTAGCAGACAGCACTCTTTTGAGGTCCCTGGAGGATTTTACGAGCTGTTATGTTTTGCCAGAGGAAGACTGAAGGCCATTTAAAAAGTCATTAGGCTACCAAAAAAGAAAAAAAAGAACAAGCCAATAAGACATGGACTTGAGCTTATAGTAGGGCTGGGAAATATATTGATTAAATGAATTAAATAAAATTATTTTCTGCAGAAGTTTCAAAGATTAAAAATCGTTTTGCACAAACTCATGTTTAGGCTTGTGTATGAGATTAAATATTGACCAGAGAGCTCCATGTTATACTCGGAAAAAAATATCAGCTACAGTGGTAATGTAGACAAACCTGCCTACATTTGAACTACATAATAAACATTTTATGCCAGGCACTTTAACTTTAAGAGGAAAATTCTGTTTGGTTTGGGAATATAATGGGGATGCACAATATTACTGGTTTGCTATTGGTATTGGCCGATATTGGCCTAAAAAGGTAAGTATTGATATCGACTGATAGTGACATTTTTGCAGATATTTAAAGCTTATATATCAGCTGGAATATCACAAATGTATTACATGAATGTACAATGTTGATGCACCTTCTCATCACTGCATGGGTACATTTAAAAAAATCAAGGGTTTCATTTTTCAAGAGTTAAATGCTGTTTTTCTTGTTTTACATCTGTTCCTTGCAAAAAAATATATTGTAACACTGAAAGAAACAAGTCCATTTTCTTAAGTACAGAGCTTGTGCTCTTGACCAGAAATATCAGCATATCGGTATCGGCAATAATGAATTAGAAAAACAGTGGCATATAGGATATTGGCAAAAATCACATATTGTGCATGCCTAGAATATAATTTAGTAACATACAAGGCAAAACGCGATGTAATTTTCGTGTCACAGTTTGTTTTTTTGATAAGGAAAATAATCGACTAAAATCTTAAATTGAGTGTTGTGGAAAAAAATTCGGGGTTTTAGTTTTGGGCCATATCATCCAGCCCTAGCTTATAGTAGCTCTAAGTTTCTCCAACAGCATTTGCTAACATCCCTTCGCCCTTTCATCTCCATTTGCATGCCGCAGATGCAGAAGCAGGAGCAACTTGGGGTTAAATATCTTGCCCAAGGACACATCGACATGTGACAGCCTCAGCTGGGTTCGAACCCTCTGACTGATGGTAGAGTGACCTCAAGTTGGCCCGCATGTCAAACACAAAATACAGAACACACTTTTCAAAATACACAACAATGTAGGTGTTTGGTCCAGACCAAACGAACTATGGTGCAGACCAAACAATAGAACTCTGGTCCACCAAAAACAAGGGTCTAGATTTCACTACCAGAGTTTGAAACAAACAAGTACCAGCAATCCCAACCAAACATCAGCTTTGCTAGCTTTGCCATTCTCCGGTCCTATTACAGGTTATCGTCTACAAATCCGGGCGAAAACATCACCCCAGTCAATATTCGAGTCACCAGATGCAGCCTAAAAGTAGCTTCTTCTTTATTTTATAAAGATAAATATTATTGTGTATTTCTCTGTATTCTACTCTTAACGGTCCCGTGTGCTTGCTGTGACTTTTTTTTTTTACCGCATTATCTTACATTATCTATTTTTAGACTAAGATTAGCACTTTGTCATTTTTTAAAGAAATACCTAAGAAGCTAAACCGAAGGGTGATGCGCAAACCACAGCGGACATGCTTGTAAGTAGGTCGACAGAACAAAGTTCTGTGGTTTGTGCATGCGCCCTGTGATTTATATTTGTATGTATTTCTTTCAAAAATTTGCTAAACTTAGTCTAAAAAAACAAGTCACAACAAGCACACAAGACTGTTTAGAGTTGCTGGAGAGTTTATCCGATGATTGTAGGCAGAGGCAGGCTAACGCTACTTATTGAATCTAGGGCTGAAATGATTCGAGCATTCCGAGTTATTAGATTACAAAAAATCCTCGATTTTTGTGCACGCCGAAGAGATGGTTATCATTATAACTTAAAGGGCCTTTTTATCCATTTAGGTTTTTACTCTATGTTTGAGTTGTACATTTTTGAGTTATCAGCTGAAGAGATGTTAGCCTTCTCTCTAGAATAATTGTCAAAGTCCTGTGATGCTCAAAGCACCAAAAATACATCTGAAAACTTCAAAACCAGTGTCTCATTCTACAACTCATGACCTGGTTGCTCAAAATAATCTGCAGACCTTGTTGTGAGCAGTTTCATGCAGGAACTACTTTTTATCAACAAAACTATGAATTTTGATTTTGGGATCCTGTTTATGCTCAAAATATTCAAAAAAGGAAATTAACTGTTCATTTAAGAGACCTGGCTTATTTTCTGTTTTGTATGTTAGTGATGCTTTTCAAATAGCCTAAGTGATTCAGTGAGCGCAATGTATCCCTTATCCGATTACTCGATTAATCGTCAAAGTAATCGATAGAGTACTCAATTACAAAAAGAATCGATAGCTGCAGCCCTAATATACTCCCAGTATTTGAGTAACTGCATGCACAGTCAAAAGTATGGTGTCCATCTGCTTGTCATGGACTCAGGAGTGAGGCAAGACATGAAAAGAAAAAAATGCTGCCGTATCCCTTTAAAATCAATAAACTGTTAAAGGAATTAATTTATTTATGGCCACCCCTGACAACAATAGCACTGCACTCAAGTTTGAAGGGCCGGCTACAAGGTAGTCAAGCAGCCATCTTTGCACATAATGTCTTCTTTTCCCACCTGATGATCATCCATTTCTCACTTTGACTGAACTTCTGAACTTTTGTGAATTTCTCGTGTTAGTCAGATGTCATTCGATAAGCTGATATAATCCAGATGATGACAGGCCAGTTCTCCACCGATCCCAGAGTCAGAGGTGTGACTGTCGACTCCTCTCTGCGGTCAGAGAATAATCCGCTGCAGGCGTTTGAACAAGAAGGAATTCAGGTTGACCTTAGGATGAGAGTTTAAAAGGTTGTGGGTGTAAAAACTTCAGCGGCGCTCTAATCCTGCATGACAACTCCTTTTTCAAACACCTTTAAAGTGAACCTGCGCTCGCTCTCCTGTAATTATCTCCAAGCCGCAGCTGCCATCTCTTCTTCTTTGTTCAACAACTACAAACCTCTAAAAGCTCGCTGACCTCCTGATAGCCATCACCACTTCAAAGCTCCCCGAGGCTTTGCTCGTAGTGCTGATCGGCCTCTCAATCAGCGCAGGGCGATTCTGTGAACGGAGATCAGAGAGCTGACATGTCGCACGCACGTTCACGCTGACTGACGGATCGTTCAGAGAGGAGACAACACGAGTGGTCAGCAGCTTTCACTGTCCCGGCTCATCAGGCTGCTGCGAGTCGGAGTGTGTCAGTCAGGGTTCAATCAGCCGTGAGTGTGTTTGCTGCGGCCTGTCAATCAGCTGTGTGCGCGGGAATCGAGGGGACGTCGGGTCGCTCGAGTCCAGGTGATGTCTAAAGGGATCAGTCCATGTTTGGGTTGTGCTGACACGGCGAAAGACTGGACTGCGAACAGAGAGCGTGTTTACATACCACAAAACAAATCAGCTAATCTGATCCACACCACCGTTCATTTCGACAGCACTTCTAAAATTAGTTCCAGTTATAGTCTTTTACCTAAAAAATCTTCTAGTTTTAGTCATAATTTAGTCCTCTAAATTGTTTTAGTTTTCGTTAACAACCTTTTTCCTCTGACGAAAACTAGACAGTAACTAATAAAAACAAGTGCACATGGACAAAAACTAAAACTAAATTAACTAACATTTTCATCAACAAATAAAAACAAGACTGAAATGTAGAGCAGGTTCATTGTTTGTTGTCAGTTCTGGTATTGTAACTGAGATGCTCTGCCAGGTAGCCTAAATAAAGGTGGCTGCATTTCACACAAAAGTTCAATTTGTTTCTGTTCATTTATACATTCAAACTTTGCTAGCATTCAATAAAGGGTTATTAGGTTTTTTCATTTTATCCAAGTGTAAAACATGACTTCAGAAATTCAAGGAAACATAAAAAATGCCTTACCATTTACACTTCATATTTTAGTCAACTTAATTTACAGTAGATTTCTTCGTCTGAAATGTTGTGAAATTTCATCAACTAAAACTAGACTTAAATTAAAAAAATTTAGACGACTAAATTATGAAAAAACTAAAAGATTTTTAGGCAAAAGACTATAACTGAAACAAAATTAAAAAGTGCTGTCAATATTAACACTGATTCAGACCATTCTCTTAAACCCTAGAGTTGGTGTTGCATGAAAATCCCAGTAGATCAGCCCATCTGGCCCAGATTGAAAGTCACTTAAATCCCCTTTCTTCCTTCTTCTGACGCTCGGTTTGAACCTCAGCAGATTGTCTTGACCATGTCTACATGTCTAAATGCATTGAGTTGTTGCCTTGTGATTGACTGATTAGCTATTTGTGTCAGTGAGCAGTTGAATGGATATGTAGCCTCTTCAACAAACTTTCATGGTTCTTCAGGAGTATGTGGAGCATTCATCTACAGCCAGTTCAAATGCCAAATCAGACATCCAACAAGATTAGATTAGATTAGAATAGATTAGATAGAACTTTATTAATCCCTTGGGAAGACTCCTTCAGGGAAATTCCAGCAGTATTGTATAGCAGCACACAGGGTATCAAAAAGTAATAACACAAATCCAGGATATAAATAAAAATATGACCTTAAATATTAACTACTAGCATGAAGAATGCCTGTTGGTAAATATCATCTGCTTTCTGTTTTTGATTGTTCTGACAGTTTATTGGTTTTGTTTGGGCTTACACAGAGCCCAAAGAATTTTCTTCGGAGCATGTTTCCATCTGAACGACCAGTATTTCAAAATGTTAACCTGGTTCTTTGACCATGCAATCCATTTGGCTTAATAGCAGTCCAAATCCAAACCTGCTGTCTAAATGGAATAAATAAATTTAACATACAAGCTTTTACCATTCATGCATGGTTGTTTGATTTATTTCCCCTGTCCCCATTTATACAAACAGAAAAGAAATGCAAATGAGAGCATTTTTGGGATGTTTTTGTGGCTTGTTTTTGTGCTGCAGAGTGAAATATATTCAGGCCTAAATCGAGCACATCTTTCATTTTCATTCCAGGCCTGTGTGTAAGTGGAAAATTAAATTTGATTTGATTTGGTGTGCATTATGTTCAGCCACTGGAATGAAAAGGAATTCAATTTAGCATTGTGAGCGGGCTAATGTATGCAGATGCTTCATTGTGTGTTTCTGAAATGTGCGTGTGGGACTAATTTGTTTCTCCATGTGTCCAACTCGATGCACTTTGACGAGAATGAGGAAGGACAAAAGAGGCAGGGGGACAATAACGTCACCGACTCCATCCTCCACCCTCGGCAGGGACAGGGTTAACAGCAGGGTTGGCGTTGGGCGAGCAGCGGCGTGCTGATGGCAGCGGACGGGCCTGTGTGTGCCGAGTCAGCTGAAGTGTCACTGCGGGTGAAGGGCCGCGGCGTCACTCAGGACACACTTGTTGACAGTGGATCCTCTGACCTCAAAGCCCGGCTGTAATTTAGGCCGTTAGGGACGGGCAACAATTAGGTTGGGCAGGCTGCGGAGGACTCGGCCTCAGACTGCAGGGTGAACACGTTAGGGTGTGTTCGAGAGTGTGTGTGGGGACTGAAAGAAGTGGGAAGTTGTGCAAGGGTGAAGGTGTGGTTGATTGTTTTTGGCACGTTTTGACAACTCATTAATATCCCACACCCTGCAAACGGTCAGGAATGGTGGGTTGTGGGTAGGGCTGGGAAATATCTCTAATTTTAAGAGACTTATTAATACATCTCTGAATGAAATAAAGGGTGAGGCAGTATTGTTTATATAAGCTACATAATGTGTTTTCTTTTGACCATCCCACTAATGATTAATTATGATGACAATCTCAAAATAATGCCACCTGACCACATGGTAATCCATCTGAAATCCCCGATACTCTGGAAACAACCCCAGAAGTCCTTCATATTGAGAATTTACTGTTACGCAGGCAAACTCCTGTACAAATGAAGTTGATAAAATTTCACAACATTTCAGTCGATGAAATCTCCTGTAAATTTAGTCGACTAAAATATGAAGTGTAAAGGGTAAGGCATTTTTTATGTTTAATTGAATTTCTGAAGTCATGTTTTACACTTGGATAAAATCAAACATCTAATAACCCTTTATTGAATGCCAGTAAAGTCTGAATGTATAAATGAACAGAAACAAACTGAACTTTTGTGTGAAATGCAGTCACCTTTATTTAGGCTACCTGGCAGAGCATCTCAGTTACAATACCAGAACTGACAACAAACAGTGAACCTGCTCTACATGAATATATCAATTCATAAAGAGAGGAGCTCTGATTGGATCGCTCCACAACTTATCCCACCACCACCAAGCTAAGGCAGCTGTGATTGGATGTCCCTCTTAACTCATCCAACCTTTCCACAAAACCAAAGTAGCTGTGGATTAAGTGTGGATTAAGCCTCTGTCAATCATTTTCGCCCAGGTTTTTGTTGACGAAAATGTCAGTTAATTTAGTTTTAGTTTTTTTTCATGTGCACTTGCTTTTATTAGTTACTGTCTACTTTTTGTCAGGGGAAAAATGTTTTCCTTTGAAAACTATGAAGAAAATAATTATTCCTGATCTGATCTACATGTATAAGCAAGGAACATGTGAACATATATTGCTAAATTGATGTTTTTAAGCACGGGCCTAATTTGCCTAATGTGATCGCCATAGCTGCAGTTTTTGGCAGCGCTCCTGACTGACCCAGGATCTGTTGTGTCAACTACTTTACACATACTATTTTACAAATTTGCAGACAATTTGCACTTACTTATGTGCTGGTAACAGGTCAACAACACAAAGCCTCTGTTTGGGAGTAGAAGTTGGAGTATCCCTTAAATAATGAAAACAGATTATCTTCGACATTAGATGATGAATAATGTGTTATGTGCTTTTGATCATTGATTTCCTTACTGTTTTGAAGAAAATCGTGAATTGAATTGAAATCGCAATATCTACCAGAAAAATCACAATTAGATCTTTTCCTAAAATCATTCAGCCCTAGTTGAAATGCAAGAATCATGCAGGATACAAATACTGAAAAGCTCTAACAGATACATAAATTAAAAAAAATGTTCCTGAGATGTGGATGTCTCACAACAATATCTATTATGAACTTTAACCATGACTTTTCTACTTAAGGACTTTCTTCATAAATAAAAAAAAGAGTCAGAAAGATCTACTTTGGAGACACACAACCTGCAAATGTCCCTGCTACAGCCGGTGCAATCAAATACTTAACAGGCGGTAGACAGCACATTTTCACCCTCAACTTTTATGCATTACTTGTTCAAACAGAAAAAAAAAAAAGTTATTAGCAACTGAAAATGTTACATAACACAAAGAAAAACGTGTGGTTAAAAAAAGGAACTAAACAAAACAAAAGGACCCACAGAAAAAAAGCAGGTACTGAAACTGTCATGTGGCAAACATGGAGTGATGTTCAGAGTGGTTTGAGGTAGCAAGGCAACAGTCATTCAAGTAACCACTCGTTACAACAACAGTGTGCAGGAGACCATTTCTGAAGGCAAAACACATCAAACCTTTAAGCAGATGGGCTACAGCAGCAGAAGACCACACCAGGTGCCTCTCCTGTCTGCTGAGAATAAAAAAATGAGGCAAAAATCCCAACTTGCTCACCAAATACAACAACAGAAGATCAGCTGATTAGTCTGGATTTCTGCTCCACATTCAGATGGTAGGGTCAGAAGTTGGTGTGAAAATCATGAAAGTACGGATCCATCTGCCTTGGATCGATGCTTTCATGCTGCTAGCTGTGATGTGATGGTTTTTTTGGACACCCCACAGCCTACCTGAGTATTGCTGCTGACCATCCCTTTATGAAAGGGGTGTCCAAACTTTTACCAAAAAAAAAAAAAAACACGTTTTAGGTGAAAGCTGAGGATTAAGGGTTGGTAGGGCTGAAAGATTTATCGTTTTCAGATCAAAATCTCAATTGATCGCCGAAGCTGCAAACTTTTGATCCTGCCTGACCCAGGATCTGTTGTGTCAACTATTTTACACATACTGTTTTACAAATTTGCAGCAATTTGCATTTATAGAAGTGCTGGTAAGCAGGTCAACAATACAAAGCCTTTGTTTAGGAGTAGAAGTTGGAGTATCCCTTAAATAGAGAAAACAGATTATCATCAATATTAGATGATGAATAATGTGTTATGTGCTTTTGATCATTGATTTCCTTACTGTTGTCTTTACCGTAAACATAGTGATTATTGCACTGAAGCTTGATTTGGAAAAGTTTTGTGAATCGAATTAAAATCACAAATCCGCCAGAAAAATCACAACTAGATCTTTTCCTATAATCATTCAGCCTAAGGGGTTGGCCAATCAGATTTAAGGAGGCTCCAGTTGACCCTACCTGCCCAAGGTCAGGACTGGAATGAGGACACAATGACAGCTGATCCTCATGTTTAAGACACAAAATAAGAGCAAAATGCATGAAGCTGCTGAACTCTGAACTAATGTTGATGCTTGAAGATGGTTCGCACTTTGTTTTATACTGGACCCACCTCTAATGAGCTTAGCTCAAACACTGGGAGTCAATGGGAAGTGTTAGCCTCCCTCTGCCTACAGTCATCAAATAAACTCTTCAGCAACTCTAAACAGTCCTGTGTGCTTGTTGTGACTCGTTTTTTTACAGCCTTACATTATCTATTTTTAGGCTAAGATTAACACTTTATGACATTTTTTAAATACATACAAAACTAAACCGCAGAGAACATGCGCAAACCACAGTGGACGTGCTTGTAAGTAGGTCAACAAAACAAAGCCTCTGTTTAGGAGAAGATAATACGATGATAGTAGAAGATAACGAAACATAACGAGGAGAAAAAATGAGTCCAAACAAGCACACAGGATTGTTTAGAGCTGCTGTAGAGTTTATCTGAAGACTGTAGGCAGAGGCAGGCTAATGCTACCCACTGACTCTTATTATTTGAGCTAAGCCTTTTAGCGGTGGGTGAGCTCTGCATAAACAGTCAAAAGAATGGCGTCTATCTGCGTGTCATGGACTCAGGAGTGAGGCAAGACAAGAAAAGTAAAAAAATGTTGGGGTATCCCTTTAACAAGTTCTGTAATTTAAATATGATTTCACCAACCACACTAAAACCATCCCAGCCCCTCTATGAATATTATATATCTCTCATCGGCTTATAACCTGCAGGTAGTAGCTCTGATTACTATCATGTCTAGTTTGAGTTCTGGTGTATCTGACGACCCTACATGGGCCCAAAGAAGACTTAAAACTATCCGTCATTACTGACCAACATGAAATTAACCTTCCAGCCTTTAAAACCTGCTGACAGCATGGTGCCTCAGTACTTATTTCACTCATTACCCGTCTTGTGACATTAACAATGGTTTTACTGGGTTAACAGGCCTTCAGCATGCTCTGTCTTGCTAACACAGACACACACCCTCATCAGCATCTCACCAGCCAGCAGCCCCGTGACCCCACGGTGGCTCCACTCGGCGATGAGACACTCTCTGCTGGTAATGGGTGTGTATGTGTGTGTCTGAAAGAGCAAACAGGGTGGAGTGCGGATACACACCTGGTGGAGTGTACTGCACGCTCAGCTTTTGTTCCAGCTGATTGTGGGTGTGTGAGGTGTGTTTGCAGCCCTGTGAACATGTGCAGCCTCCTCAATCCTGTTATTACCTCTGCACAGTAATCATGACATTCATGACCACTAAATGGCACCGTAATGTACACTTCGAGGTGTGATATTAGCAGATATTATACAGTGCATGCTCCTGATGATGACAGCAATATGGGAATGAGATAAACAAACACCTATTAGACAGGCTGCAGGTTCAGGTACAGAATAAAAACAGATGGTGTCTGCAGGGGAGAAAAACAGCTGCTCAGATTAATAACAAAAAAATACACAAAACTGATCCTATTTATGTCACAGGACTTAAAGGGCACACATTTGTTGATATCTGTTAATAAGCAACGTAATATCTAGTACTATTGTCATGTTAATAATGTAAATTCTTTGGCTTTGTTCATAGTCTCACTTTAAGTTATTTTATTTATTTTTTCCTTTATAAGAAAGCTGATATAGTTTAAAGATTATGCATGTTGCAACCTGCTTTCTTCTTTTTTTTTTACTTAATTCTTTATGTCCTTATCTATTTTAATGTCTTTGTTTGATATTCCTACTGCTATACTGTGTACAAGAGCAACTGAAACAACTGAATAAAGTATTTTGATTCTGATTCTGATATTTTGCCTTAAATCAGTAACATATATTTACTAGAAAGCACTCGGAGAGCACAAACCCCCACCAAGGTAGCTCACATATTGCTGTTACATCTATAAGCAATAGTTCCATGATAAAGTTACCATCATAATATGATTCATTACCCTGAAAACCCACACCTAGCACTCAGAATCATGTTGATATCGTTATTAGCTAGACAGTTATCGAGCAAATCGATTGTTTGCTAATGGCAGTTATCAGGATCACCACCAAAATCTAAAAATTTCCAAGTTGGGCCATTCCCAACATCTCCTGAAAATTTAAGCAAAATCTGTCCAGTAGTTTTTGCATAATCTTGCAAATGAACAAACAAACAAAACAAACAAACATACACCGGCAGAAACCTCCTTGGCAGAGGTAAATATGACGACTATTAGAGAACGTTGTGCCCCTGATCCAACCTCTGTTAGAGCTCCTTCCCCTTAAAGGCTCCCTTCCCCACGTGGGCCCAGTCCGCTCTGATTGGTTTACAGGTCTACTCTGTTGGGTACTGCCAATAAGACGATGAAAATACCTATACTTTAACAAAACAATATCTTTCTTTAACAGAATGTTTATTTATATTTCAAACTTAAAACCACAAAGTAAAGCTAAATTCAATACGCTAAACATAAATTTAAGCATATCAAAAGCAATTTCTCAGTGTTTATTTGACTTGTTTTGTCTGAAATGCATTGATAACATTTCATAAAAGACCTTCACAGAGATCATTAAATTTGAAAATCTGCAACTTAAATTTGCAAATTTCCTGTAGAAATTAAAATAAATACAGTTATAAGAGGCTTCTTAAAAATGATTTCACATTTTGCATGTTGAATTACATTTTGGCTGTGTACATGGAGCTATAGTGGCAAATCAGACAAAAATACAGACTTTTCCATCTCCATTTTTGCAATTTTTCAAAGTTTGGCAACCACAGCATTACCACGAGGGCCACAGTAACTTCAGCATTAGAGGGACATAAAAGGGTAAGACCAATGTTATCTAACAAAACAATACAAATTTTTCTTTGACAGAATGATTATTCATATTTTAACTTAAAGCCACACAGTAAAGCTAAAATTAATATGCTAACATAAAATGAAAGCACATCAAAAGCACCTTTTCAGTGCAAGACACTAATATATATTGGGTTTTTTTGTTTGGTTTATTTATTTTATGCATGTTTGACTTAATTTTTTTCAAAATGCATTGATAACGTTTCATAAAAGACTTTTACAGAGGTAACTAAATTCAAAAATCTGCAACTTTAATCGGCACATTTCCTGTAAAGAATAAAATAAAACTAGTTTTTAGGTGTTTTTTTTTATTTATTTCCCTTATGGCATGTTGGAGTACATGTCGACTGTGCAGACAAAATAAAGACTTTTTCATTTCCATTTTTGCAGTCTTTTTAAGTTTGAAACTAACAGGCGCACAGAATTGAATGTGATGGAGGGCTGCATGTGGCCTCCAGAGGCCAGTTGTTCAACTCTGGTCTAGATATTAGTTTTAGAAGGAGTATGGCAATGACTCGTACCTAATAATGTGGCCAGTGAGTATATGCATATTGCACTTGGCCTCTGATTTGTTTTTCCACAGGACTCTGCAAGAGGCAAGTGAAAGAAATGTTGGATCCTTCATTGTGAATAAAGTCAAGCTTTATAAACAGACTAATCTTAACCTGTCTTAATTATGTTGAATGGTTCATTATTATTAAAAGAATATAACAGAATAGAATAGAATAAAATAAAATAGAACAGAATTTTACTTAATTTAATGAGTAAAAGGGCAGGATCACTGTGTAATATTGACCTAGACATTTTCTGTGACCTGTGATTTTATATATATATATATTTTTTTTAACCCCTTTCCAATGTGAAAGCTTCCCATGTTGTTCTTGTAAATAATTTCCACCAAGGTTTACATAAAGGTGAAAAAACAAAATAACTGGAAGAGCTACACTGAGGAAAATTCAGATGAACTGGAGGTACTGTGTACAAATGTGTATCAGTCTGACTGAAATGTTTCACAGTGCTGTCATGTGTAAGTGCTCTTTCTAAATATAAAAAAAAAGAATAGAATAGAATAGCCTTTGTTGTCATTGTCTGTCGTACATACAACGAAATTTGTTTGAGCAGTCTACCATCAGTGCAGAACAAATAAAAGAAGCATTAAAAACACATTTAGAAAAAATACACGGTACACTCATCCAACTGTTTAAAATTATAAATATAAATATATGATATAAATATTGCACTATTGCCCACAGTACTGATTGCTCATCTGTGGCCACTCTCAGGAATTTAAAAGCCTGGTGGCCCATGGATAAAAACTGTTTTTTAAGAGCAAGATGAGATTGACTTGAAATTTAGATACTTATAAGGAGGTAAGTGCAATTAATTTGGCCCTGTCAAAAATCAATACAGTGTTCTTGCTTAGTGTGTAGAAAGATCCTCCTCATATTCATGTGTATTTGTAATACTACCTGCTGCTTGTATTTATCCTGCTGACAGCTATAAATACCTGCGGGAGTTGACATCATCATTTCTGTGAGTTTTTTCCACATGAGTTAATTTTCAGAGCCACTCTTGGACATTGTGTCAGAGGAGGAGTCTCACGTTGCTGCGAGCAGAAATGCACCTGATACACTCCGGGGATCGGCTCTAATCACACAAACACATGGAGGGACTCTCCCAGAGAGAGAGCCACTTGTTACCAGACCACTGTGACTCAGCCTCGCTCGCCATGTGCTGCCTGTTTGTGTATGAGAGAGAGGGAGAGGGAGAGGCAGCGAAACAGAGAGAAGGACACTGAGGGGGAGGCAGAAACTGAGCTCTGGACTTTACAAAGACAAACACAAGAAGTAAACCAAAACCTTCTTATGTAGAGAGGGTCAAAGCAAAGCAGGCCAATAGATCCACTTCACAGAGAGCATGAAGATGATGGATCGTTCAGCCTCCAGGGGGTTGGAAAAAAAAATACTAGTAATTATAAACTAATCCAACAAAACTGAACCTAACAGGAGCCCCGATCATCTTGAAACTCATCCTTTTGTTACAGAAAACTGCTTCTCTACTAAAAAGCAGATCCATCTCAGAGAGCTCCACACCAAAGGGATTGAGCTCAGTCTGCAGAGGCTCTGACCAATCAGCATCCTTTAGAGCAGGAAGAGGCGGGGCTACACAACAGCAAGAAGCAACATGTCTTCTCTAAAAGAAAAACAAATCAACACTGAAATGATTTCTGGATAGAAAAGCTATTTTTGATCCACTTCCAACAACAGTGCTGTACAATGGGTATATTGTTTTGTTTGTTTTTTTTACCTTATACCATGGCAGCAGTGTCCACCTGCTACATCTGATTGGCCTGAAATAAACATGGTTGACAGATCAATCATCCAGTCACCCTGCAGATTTGTTTATTGAAAGATTTTGCCCTCCACAAACACTTTGTGTGAGCTCTTGTCCGAATGTCAGCAGCATCATTATTGTTAGTTGTTGTCAAACAGAACACAGAAAGTAATAAGTCAACTCTTATGCACAGAAAGTCAGATAGATAAATAGATAGAAAGATATATAGATAGACAGATCAATAGATTTTAGATTTTTAGACAGTTATTTTTATATATGTAGATAGAAAGATATGGATAGACATTTAGATAGAAAGATATACATTTAGATAGATAGACTGAAAGATAGAAATATTTTAAATAGCCAGATAGATAGTTATTTAATAGATTTTGAGATAGATTTTTAGATAGAAAGATTTTTAGATAGATAGTCAGATACTTATTTCAACAGATATTTAGATAGATAGATAGATATTTAGAAAGACAGATATTTAGATAGCTATATAGATAGATAGATAGATAGATAGATAGAGATAGATAGATAGTTATTTGAATGGATATTTAGATAGATATTTAGATCTACTGATATTTAGACATAAGTAGACAGACAGAAAGACATTTGCATAGGCCTAGATAGAAAGACAGATAGTCCACTGAGACATTTAGATACAGTTCAATAGATAGAAAGATATTTTCATAAATATTTAGATGGATAAATATTTACAGAGATTTAAATAGATTGAAAGATAGATATGTATAAAGCAAGATAAAAATATATTTAAATATGGGCCTATAGAGAGATAATCCAAGGTTTTCATGGTTGATCCTTCACAAACAATATGAGTAAAGAAAGTTTCCTGTATGCCTGTCAAACCAGCCAAACTTAAATGAAATACAGAAATAAACCTGCAGCAACAATCCAGACCATAATCCTTTAAACAGAGTCAAAGAGCAGCTCATAAAGAGGACATGGAGGCAGATCTCACTCTGGTTACTTCTCAGCAACAACAAAGGCCAACTCCAGCAAGCTAGCTGAGTCATGCTAGCTGCGTCATGCTAGCTGTAGCTAAAACTAGCCATAACATAACAAAGAACAGAAACAGCTTTATTTTAACCTACGTTATTGATGAAGCTCTTCTGAAAGACAGTCCTCTTCATCACGGCCCTCTTCGTCGTCCGTATTATCCTCCACTCGTGACGGTTCGGTGTCTTCATGCTGTTGTAACGGAGTCCGTGGTTATAATCATAAAATAATCATATAGCTTTAGACCTGAGTCCATAATCAGGCAGTTAGCTTCGGCTTCTTAAATGTAAGGAATATATTTAACTGTTCCGCAACTTCTGAGCAACAAAAGGGATAAAGAAGGCGCGTTTCAGGTAAGGACTCCACACTCACTTCATGTAAACTAACACATTAGTCAAGGTGAGTTTAATGAGGCTCAGGTGGGTGCTATCGTGACGTCACTGACAGGTTATCAAGTAAATATAAAGCTCTGATCAGATTCAGCTCCTTAAGATGTATATGCAGCATAACCACGCCCTCTTCTAATCACATTATTGTTTCATAAATATTGTAAAAATTGTTTTGTTGTTCAATTTTATTTATTGTTTTTTATTCTTTCCTCGTGTTTTTTGTTAGAACTGCAAGTGTGTTGGAGTGAAGACCAGAGGTATTAAACCATTTAAAATAAATGAAATAATGAGTGTAAACAAATCAATCAATTAAGGAAAAATATGTTACAACAAGGGTTTTAAAACCATGCTGTAGGCCCACGATTAAAAAGAATCTTTATCTTCCCCAAAGACCAAAACAGAAAACTAAAACTACCTTTCTGACTTACTACTTACTTTATTTGCAATACTAATGCATTGTCTTGGGTATTATTCTCATAGGCAGGTTTATCATGAGGCATGTGAAAAATAGGCACCAAATGAAGCATAAAAAATGATTCTTGTTATCAAGATGACTATCCACGTTCTCTCACAATAGGGTTGAGCAACTATTGCCTGCTCATATTTGCGTATCTTAAAGTTACCTCCACTGAGAGGGTTGTGTTTTTGCCCAGGGTCTGTCTGTTTGTGAGCAAGATAACTCAAAAATTTCTCAAGAGATTTTGACGGCATTTACAGGGAATTTGGCACAATCATGGCACAAGGATGAAGTGATTACATTTTGGAGGTGATCCCAATCTGGGTCCAGATCCAGAATTTTTTTTAAAGAATTTGTTGGCCTTGTGAGATGGTGCAATGTTTGTCATTTTCACTAATAAGTCAAAATCAAAATATAGTTTGAATCAATATAGTCAGAAGGAATAACATGAAGTAAAACCAGGTAGAATATAGTGCAGATTTAATTAGGTAGGTATAAAAAAAAAAATGAACAGTATTAAAATAAATATAAATGTAAATAGTTTGCGGTGGATAAAATTTGATTGGATGACTGTTTCTTGTCCTGAAGGTGTACAGGTCGTAAAGAGATGAGAGGTTGCAGATGATTATATGGCTGATATATTGGCTGTAAATATAGCCAAATGCTGAAATATGGGACAGTACGATATTTAACTTTTTAGGCCAATATCTGCTGATACCAATTTTGTCCCTTATGAAGATGTATGTCATGTGTGTTAAGGCAAAAGTTAAATGCAGTTAAATTGTATTCAACTTGGCGACCACCAACAGTTAATAGATTTTTGTTTTTGTTTTTTTGTTCTTTTTTAATTCAATCTGTCAATACAACAAATGTCAACACAACAAAAGAGTTTTTGCAATAGAAGTGACTGAAAAGGCACAGGCAGAAGCATAATGCTTATATTTATGCCAGTCCTAATTAACGAAATTAAGCTACCCTCCACATATTTATAATATATGGAAAAGAAAAAAAAGAAAACCACAACTAATACTGTAATATAGAACATAAAATGAAAAACAAATATACAATAATTAACAAAATTGTAAATAATTACTTACAAAATCATTTACATTTATAACCCTCAAAATTTAATTTTCAAATCATTCTTTGGAAAAACAAAAGTGTATTACACATTCTCAGATTTCTCACGGCATCATCCTATAATCTAACCCCTACAACACATATACATCTTCTTTTTAACACTTTTTTTTTTGCTTTTTTGTTCCCTGAATTTACAGACATCACGTAAATCATACTTGGACTCTCGTAATGAAAAAGACCTTTGTTTACAGTCTGGAAGTAACTTTGATTGGAATGCTTCAAAAACTCTCCATAATGATGATTGTCCCAACTAAAATGAAAACAGTCCTCGTAAAGGACCTCCATGTTATTAAAAGGGTCCCTGACTGTGCTGACATGTGACTGCTTCATCTTATTGTCAATATTTACACAATACAGGGGCCTCATCCTCTTTCAGGTCGCTGGTTTAGTGTTTCTCTGGGCCAGGCCTGAAAGCGTGTCTGAGGGGTCTGGCAGCTGCCGTTGGTGCTCTCGCTGTGAGTCATGCTAAGAAATAGATCAATTAGCACGAGGAAGATTATTACCTGTTACATAATCAGAGTCATAGCTGTTTGAAAGTGTCACAGACACAACAATGACTGAGTCACCGTGAGGGAAGTCAGGGTTATAAAATTGATATGATGTCTGTAACATGTGCTCCGGTTTGCCAGAGATTTAGAGGCTGTTTTTAAGGTGGAAGCAGACGTCTGTACTCAGGAGCAGGACACTCCCTGCAGGTTATAAAGGTGAGGCGATTGCTGCCTTCCTGCCTTCACCTCAGGAATAAATCTGTGGCTTGAGAGCGTGGGAGGAGACAGCTGATAAGAGCCATAAACCTGCTCTCTCTCCTCGGTTTTACATGTCCTGACGGCGTGAACCCATCTGTGTGACCTCATGTCTAGAAAAATCCTCCTGATCAGACTCACGGGTATTTTTCAGCCTGCACGCCCACGCCCTCGTCTTTTATTCACAACCCGTCCATCCGTGTTCCTCGGTTTTGTTGTTTTCCTCTCCCTCTAACACCTGGGAAGCTACAGGGGAAAAATAAAACCTCTGCCAGCATTCCAGCACATTCCAGCTCCAAATGCCCGGGCACGGCCGCACATCGCTGTCATTCTTTTATTTAAAGGTGCAGCATGTCTCTCTTTGTCTGCCCAGGGCTCACTAACCATTTAATTACAGGACTGGTTTGACCTCGGCTTTTCACAGTTTGGAGGCAAATCCCATCACTGAACTATGACCTAGAAATTTATCTGATATACTCGTGATTCATTTTCAGGTGGAGAGTGGCCCATACTGTTAGTTTAAAGCTAATTTAACGGGAGATTTGAAGCTTTCCACACTTTCAGCAGTCTTTTTTCCGCAGGATTACCCCTGTAGCTCTGAGTACCTAATATGTCCCAGTATGGAAAACATAAAATCTGTCATATCTTGTATGTTGGTGTTAGAAAATTCAAAAATATGTCCCAAGTTACAAAACTTGTCGACGAGCTTGCTCTTGAAGATCATGTCCATGTAAAGAACTAATTCAGGCTCCAACATCAATCAATAAAAAAATAACCAGAAGTGCCCTAGAGGACAAACCTTCGCCAAGGAATTGTACAAGATATTGTCAAAAATGTGGGAACTGCCCTATCTCACACCAAAATCTAAAAATGTCTTCCTTATGCCATGACCTACATCCTCTGAAAATTAAATGAAAATCCATTGTGAAGTTTTTCAGTTATTAGCAAAAATATGTAAATTTGCCCTGTCTTGCGCTGTTAACCAAATTCTTTAAAGAAATCCTGGATCCACATCCAGATTCAGATCACCACCATAATTGTATCTTTTCTTCCCTTTTCCATGAACAATATTACCTGAAAATTTAATAAAAATCCATGGGGAAGTTCCTGAGTTATTAGCGAAAATCTGTAAAATTTCCCTGTCTTGCAGTGTTAACAAATTCTTTAAAAAAGAATCCTGGATCCACATCCAATATCGGTTCACAACCAAAATCAAACCACTTCTCTCTCGTGCCACGACCAACATTCTCTTAAAATTTCATCCAAATGTATTGTTCAGTTTTTGAGTTATCCTGTTCAAAACTGAACAAACGAACAAGCGCAAATGCCTACTTGATGGAGGTAATAGCTTTGTTAATTTGCTCTTTTAAGTGTTTAAAGATTGACATAATAGAAGTTTATTGGCATATTTCCTGATCAGTTTGCAGCTGTGATTGAAAAAGTATCTTATGGCATTTTTAATCGTTTCATTTAATGCACTAAATGTGGGATTTCTGCTTTTTCTCAGCAGAGTTTTGTCAGAAAGCTTCAACATAAATGAAGGAGGTAGAATCATTATAACTGAAAAAAACAGCAGAGGTAAGACTTTGTTTTTCACAGTAAGAAACACAAAAACAGGATGGATAATGAATATATAACAAACTGCAAAGGGGGCAGTTTCATTGTAAAAAAAAAAAACACTTCAGCAATATTTGAAGTCTTTAAAAGTATCTTCGTAAATATGTTTTGTAATTTGTTTTCTGAAAGCTGGAGGTACTAACCTTATGTAATTAAACATTTATGTCAACACTCATTGGCCTGACGGTGGAGCCTGTGACGGAGGTGCCTCAGAGTGGAGGTCTGCAGCCAGAGAGACTCTTTTCTACTTTTTCTGATGTCATGTGGCTGCCTGGCTAAAATGAAGCGCATAGACCTAACTGATTTTGGATGAAATATCATCATAATTGGCTGAACTCATGTCAGGTTGTGTTTTTTCATTTTGTTTGTTTTATGATGCAAATTGGATCTGGATGGGCTGTTTATTGTTGCTGTCAGGCCATAACCTCTTCTCTCTATTTGTTATGATTTTCCTTTTTTTCTGAAAACTGATTTTGGTGACATTCCATGTTGGTGAGCTGATTTTATGAATTTTAAATCAATTAAATTACCAAACATAATTTCTAATCAGGGCAATTTAATATTTATCCAATCAGTCAAAAGTGTGGATTTTGCTTTTCATTTTCTGAAAGGTATCCATTTTTGATTTAAGAGGTTTTGGCCCGACAGCTTCGATATATTTATTGAAACACCTGAATTCATGAGCACACAGTTCCTGCCAAAGTTAGACTGTTTTTTTAATTTAAAGGTGAAGTTTTGAAATGTTACATCATTTTTTTCTGATGCCTAAGTACAAATCAGCGCTCATCAATCTTTATAAGTCAAATGTTGTGTAACCAGATTCATCTCACGAAGCTGATGGATGTGCTGATAAATGTCGCCTGAGTAACAGACTGGACTGAGTGCAGTTGGTGCAAAAAGAGGAAGTGAGAATATCAAACCTGCACAGTGATTTTGCAGAAGTTCTCTAAACTCTATGCCCAAAACAAACTGTTTAAATTTTCAGTTTTTTCATTTTGTAATCAGCTGAGCTCTCTGACAACTCTGACAATGGCAATAAAGTGCAGAAATTTTAATTGGCAGTGGCTGAGACTTTAAAAGCTGCATTTGTTAATTATCTGATCAGTGAAGTAACTCTACAGACATGTATTTAACACTTTTGTCTTTATATCCTGCAAAAAACATGAAGGAATGGTCAGAAATAACCACTTAGATCCTGCAGAAGGGAGCTAAATTAAAGATTAAACCCAAAATCAATTCTGGATGAAAGAGTAACTTGTCCTTTATTTCCAAATATCAGGGTTTTCCTTATTAACAGTACAAAAATACTGCATTTAAACAACAGTGTCATCCTTCTTTTTTAATTACAATTCACCTTTCATTAATGTTTGCTCTGGAATACTTAAGGGACCCAGTGGCCTTTGCTAAACTAAATTTGATATTTATTGCAAATTGCTAAAATGGCTGCATCATCTTCAACATGGTTTTGACAGGGGGTGCACGATTTCCAAACTTGTCATTGCTGATACATCCATCCATCCATTATCTATACCCCTTATCCCTTTTGGGGTCGCGGGGGGCTAAAGCCTATCCCAGCTGATAAGATCCCATTAGATCCCATTAGATAAGAGGCAGGGCACACCCTGAACCAGTTGCCAGCCAATCACAGGGCCACATAGAGAGACAGACAACCATTCATGCTCACACTCATACCTAAGGGCAATTTGGAATTATCTAATGAGCATTTTTTTGGTCTGTGGGATGAAGCTAAAGTGCCCGGGGAGAAGTCATGCATGCACGGGAGAACATGGAAACTCAACACAGAAAGGCCCTGACCGGCACGGGGATCGAATCAAGAATCTTCTTGCTGACAGGCATGTGCACTACCTGCTGCGCCACCGTACCGACAGATTTATATATATTTTGTCAAGAGTGTGAGGTATCTTCTCCTTCCACTCATTGTGACAGCAAATTTGTGTTAGAAATGGATGTTGACAAAGGAAAACAACATGTCATTCTCTAATAGAAGAGACAACTGTTTTATAGAGTGAAGCGTGCTGTATTCATACATTCTGTGGGTTTTACAGCCAATATCTGTGAATTATATGGCTAATATGTTCGGCCAAAATATGGCTGTTAATATCGTGCATCCCTTTTGACCAGAAAAGATCTACAGGCGAGGCTTAAACCTGGGTCACTTGTTTAATGGAAAACAACCAGCCACAACTACAAGGCCACCAAAGCTCTTTACTTATAATTCTATGAAATTAACTTTAAAACTTCCATTTTTAGACAGTAAGTCATAATTTTGCATTTATACAAGTTTTAAAAAAGAGTCACAACGTGGCTTTTTATTTACTATTCAGGAAAATTACACAACGCCATGTCCTCAGCTTGCAGAGAGCAGTTAGCACTTAAAGAATTCTTTAAAAACAGGAACTATCCCCTTTTTCCAAACAACCAAACCGCAAGATTCAAAAAAAGGAATAATTACTCAATCGAAGCTGCAGGCCCTCCCACCTCCACCCTTCTAGTTCCCCCCAGAGGGATGCAAGTGCGTCAGAGAGGGCTCGGAAAAGAGGAGAAGTAGAGCCTTTTGACTTTCAGGAAGGAAGCACATCTGGGGAATAAGGAAAGAGAGAACGGGTGAAAAGAGGAATTAGCGTGGAGGAAGAAGAGCCGGCCAAAAATAGTCAAGCCTCCGCTCTGCTCGAGCCGGGGCCTCGCTTGTGCCCCAAACACACCTCCTTTCCACTCAGGCATTAGTCAGCTCTGACCCATCCCTCTGTGGGTGAATAAGTTCTCCGCCAACCCCCTCCCCTCCAGTCATGGACCTCACTTCCTCCCAGGTGTTTTTAAAAGACCCTGTCTGGCCTGGTTTCCCCTGAAACAAACACAAACGGGACAAACTGAACATCCAAGTTTACCTCAATTATCCTCCTGCCTGATCTTCTCCTGTCTTTAAGATCTAAAAAAAACATGTGCACGGATGTTACTCACGTTCTGAAGAGAAGAACTGACTCTGATTTAGTTTGTTGGGAAAACTGCTAAAGCATATAATTGGAAATAAGACAAATATTTTGAATGACTTGACTAAAAACCGTGACTAACTAGAACTACATCACGGTGGTTTTTTGCATCCTGGGAGTATAAGTTTGTCACTCTGTAGAAGGTCAGAGGCAGGTCAAGAAGAGCTGGGGTGGCTTTTGTTCCTGTCAGCAAGGGATGAGCATGAGGCCCAGTGACCTTGACCTCTAAAGGGAGTTGTATGAGTTTCATAGCTCCAGCCTTAACATTAGCCACATCGACAAGCATCAGCTCTGCATCTGTACAGAAATAGTCGGGGCAGGATCTGGAGCTGCATGTAGCAGGGCATGAGGCCACCATTACAATAATTCAGATGATAACAAGCAACGTAAGTATGTTTACAACATACTGTACAAGGAATTTGTTTCTGGCTTTTTGTGTCTCTTGCAGAATTGAAGAGAAATTTACATAAAAAATTGAATAAAATAAATAATGAAGAATATATGCATATATGACAAAATAAAGATAAGAAGATGAAAAAATAATTATGTTTATAAAAAAATATACATTTCGTGCAAACAATAGAGTTGAGAATTGTCAACATTGAGTTAAGAAACATCAAAATATTGAATATCATCACAAATCCTGTAGTGTTCATCCCTCTCTTTTACCTTAAAATTGTATTCAAGACTGGTAAGATGCCTATTCTAGTTGATTGAATTATTAATTGATTCATTGATTTATTTATTTATTTTTACACATTCTGAAAACGCTACAGGAAAAATATTTAGGCCCATTACATTTAGGATTAAATAAATCCCCCTCCCATCACAAACACACAAACCTGACTTTCACTACTTACAAAATATAATTTCACAAACTGTCCTTTTTTAAATGTATTATATTTTAGTTTCCTCAGTTTTTTATTTATTTCAGTTTATTTCTATTTCTTTTTCTGTTTTTTTTCTGACCTCACATCACGGCTGTCATGTAATTTATTTACTTTGCATTGTACTTCATCAACAAAAAATATGTTTATAAAATAAATGAACAAAAGTAAAAAAATAAGTCTTTCTTGACACAAAGGTGACATTTCTGCAGAGTTAGAAAAATAACTCCTTGAGTTACAAAGAATATTTTGGGTTTGCAAGCAAGGAATGATGTCCATGACCTTGACCTTCAACATATGACCTTCAAAGTCTAATAACTTTAATGCATCAGAGTGCACATCTATGCCAAGCTAGGGGAAAATCCTTCAAAGCAATCTTCTGATGCTGCATTGACAAGCAGTGACTGATAATAAGGCCCCATGATCCTGACCTTTGACCTTGAAAGTCTAAATGTCTCTATTTGCATCAGAGTGGACATTTGAGCAAAGAATAATATAGGGCCCTCAGAGCAATCTGTACCAATTTCCCCAGTATGGGATGATCATGAGGCCCATTGACCTTGATCTCTATAGGTCAAGGTCCCAAAAGCATTCTCAAGGTATCACACTTATATGCTAGAGGGGCCAGTCTGATAAATGTGATATCTCAAGAATGTTTTGGAGGATTTTCTTCAAACTTTGCTCAAATAACAGCTGCAACACCAGAATGTAGCAATTGAATTTTGAAGGTCATGCTTCAAAGGCCAAGGTCACTGGGGTGCTGTAAGCAGTCCTGAGGTATTATATAAGCATGCAAGAGAGGCCACTTTGATCAATGTGATCTCAGGAAGTTTTGTGAGAATTTTCTTCAAAGTTTGCTCAAATAACAACTGCAATGCCAGGATTTTGCTATGATTTTTGGAGGTCATATTCCAAAGACCAAGGTCACTGGGCCCCTTAAGCATTCCTGAGCTATTACATTTACATGCTGAAGAGGTTAGATTTCAAATGTAATGTCTCAAGAATGTTTGGGAAAATGTTCTTTAGACTTTGTACAAGTAACCACCATGACACCAGGATGTAGTGATTTGATTATGGAGGTCCTCCTCCAAAGTTCAAGGTCATTGACTCCTTGAAAGCAATCCTGAGATTACATTTACATCACAGAGAGGCCACTCTTATAAATGTGATGCCTCAAGAATGTTCTGAAGAATTTTCTCAGACTTCGCTCAATTAACAACTTCAACACCCGGATTTTGCTATTGAGTTTTGAAGGCTATACTCCAAAGGTCATGGTCATGAAGGTCATGGGGCCCCATATTCATCTTTGTGGACGTGATTGTTAAAGAACACTTTGAGGAATTCTTCACTAATTTTGCACAACTGTCCATGCTGACTCAAGGATGGACTGATTTGATTACAGACTTTAAGGATAAAGGTCATGGGGTAGCATGTTCATCCCTTGCTTGTTGGTTTTCTATAAGTGGTACGACCACAGCAGCCACCCCAGTTTCTTCCTGACCCCTTCTTGCACTCTCACTGAATACCTTGAGATGGTATGCTTGTGTCTTCTTATGTTTGTCCTTTTATAAGTTAATTTCATTTCAAAAAGCCACTTTGGGGCAGAACATGTAGAAAAATGAGTATAACGATTCCTCTGTTATAAAGACAGGCACGCCGCAGACAGATAAATTGGGCTGTTAGAGATCTGAGGTTATACTATAATCACCTGAGAGATTACAGGAGCCAACAGGGATTGAGGTGTGAGAGAGATGGGTAAACACGTGCATTCCTCCACCTGGAAAACCTTCCAGAAAAACAGGAACTTTAGCTTGACAAATATGGTCAAATCAGATTTGAGGAGCCGTTGTGACCAGACTGGTTCTTAGATCTCATGGCAAATATTTCAGGTGTTCAGTGGACTTCAGACGCTCTGAGTGGGGCCAAAGCAAACAGGAAGTAGTGGGCAGCATGTGTTTTGCAATCGGGGGCCTAAATTTAATCTTTGACAGTGAAAAGGCGAGCAGGAAGGAGACGTGCAAACATGCAGACTTCCAGAGAAAGGGCGTGCGTGTGTGACAGCACGGTGTTAATATTAGATAGAGCTTCCCGACAGAGCGATGCAACAGTTTTAGTCAAAATAAAACCACAAGGAAGTGCAATCTGGACGATGTGTTTCCACTCTGGAGGCCTTTTCATAATAATTAACAAAGAGTAGAAGAAGCATGGAGCATATTCCAGTTGCATTTGCTAAAATGACAATAATTATAATAATAAATGTGTTTATTTTTGTCCTAGTTCCCTGAAATGTATTATTCTGGTCTGACTATAATCTTCAAATCAGGATTTTATATTAAAAATCAAACAACAGGGACTGAGCAGAGCACCTGCCACGGGTCATGTAGGCATAAGGGCAGCGAGCTGTCTGTGAACTAGAGCCATCTAGTGATGATTTTAGGAACTTAAAAAAGAGAGAGAGAGCAATAAAACGGATTTTCAGTGGGTGAGTTTTCCCTTTTAATTATGAAACTGCCCACATTTACATTTTTTTCCACTGTACTCTGGGGAAAGTGAAAATAGCCTGATAGAAACACTGTGCATTGTTTCAAATCTCATAAATTTACTGCAAGATTAGACACAATTTTAACAAAATAAAAGAATAATGACCAGGAAAGTGTATTAGCAAGAAAATGAAGAATCTAGTACATGGATGATGATACAATATGTCACAGTATATCATTATATGATAAACAGGATGATGTGTAGCATTTTTTTCCACTGAAAAGTCTTTTTTATTAATGTTATTTCTTTTAAATCGAACTTAGAACCCAATGTGCTACGCAGTTGCACATTATTGCTGGATAATGCTTTTTGTATTGTTAGTTTTGTAATTAGTAGTAGTAGTAGTAGTTATTATTATAATTATTGCTGTTGCTGTTGTTATTATCAAATTTATTTTGTGGTAGTGGTATTTAAAGTATTTTATTTATTTGTTTATTTATTTTAAATATATATATATATATATATATATATATATATATATATATATATATATATATATATATATATATATATATATATATATATAAATATTTATTTCAAGCATACTTTAAAAAAACAACAACAAAGAAATGGACAAATTGCTGTGATGAAGCAATTTGTCCTGAAAAATGTAATTTAAAAAGAGCCCATAATGTAATATGCATTAAAAATACAGTTAGTGTTTATAGTAAAACATGCTCCCTACAACATTTATAAACTTTACTTTCTGTGTCAGTGACAGATAGAGTAGGGTAAAATGGCTATTTTACTGCTGTATAAAGTCCAAAGTTTGTTGGTTTTGATTTTTATTTCAGATCATCCTCCAAAGGCATATTATCTCAAAAAATTCTCAGTGACTTTTTATGACATTTTCAGGGAATGTTGGTCATGGCACAAGGAAGAAGTGATTAGATTTTGTTGTTGATCTGAATCTGGGTTCAGGATTTTTCAACAGTGTGAGAAAGGGCAGTTTTCCACATTTTTGACAACAACTCACCCAACAGTGTTGAAAATGCCTCGGCAGCGGTTTGTGCTCTGGGAGCACTTCAAGTGCTGGTCTTGTTTTGTGAGTGTTTGTTTTGTTTTGAGGTTTTTGTTTGCTTTTAGATGCCATTTAGAGCAACCTGTGATGAATTGTTGTCTGTGGTCAGGGCCACGTACAAAATTGGCTGGGTCCCCGAAAGACTCAGTCGGGGCCCTTTCCAGGTGTGACACTAGCGCCTACCTCTGGCCAAAAATGACCTCTTTGGCCTGGCTTCAAACAGCTTATTGTTGGAGTCCCATTTATCTTCTGCCATCCCAACTTTTGTTCTGTTCCTAAAACTGTGAAAAACAGCCCAACATTGAGGGCCTAAAGGGGAAAGTAAAACTGACTTCACTAAAAAAAACATATAATAGAAAACAGAAAGCTTTCCTCTTTATTCCCACTTATAGGCAAGCTTGACTGTAGCATGTGATTTTCCAATTAAACATGCCCTTGTTTTACAAACGAAATAGGGATGCTCAATATTATTGATCCAATATATGTATTAACGGATGTGAATTTTTTTGCAGGTCTGTACAGCCGACCATACAAATCGGCCGTGAAAATCACATAAATTGGCTGTAATAACAGCAAAATGTAGACTGTACCATGATTGTTCACATTATCATGCAATGTCCACTTTCATGAATCCAAAGTCTAATTTTTTAAAGAATAAAATGTTGTTTTTGCCTCATGTCTGTTTGTAACACAAATTAACTGTAATCATGAAAGAAACAGGCTATTAAAAAAAAAATCACACAAATTATCAGTATAGGTATTGGCGATAATGAGTTTAGAAATATCAGCATTTTGTATATTGGAAAAAAATCCAAATATCCTGCTTCCCCGAATGAAATGTTTGTTAAACAAATAAAACGAACTCATCTCTAAGTCAAGGGTCAGAAGTCTCTTTTGAAGGCAAAAATACCCACAGCTGTTCAATTTAGCATCATATTCTGATTTTGTGCTTCATTGTTCATTTTATTTGATCTAAATACGGTTTTAGAAGTAGAATAAGGGGCTTTTTAATGACGTTAGATGGTGTTATACTTGTGTTATAGGCCAGTAGTATTGTGTGGGGGCTTAGTGTGAACATAATGCTCTTGTTTTGCTCTTGTTTTTCGTTTTTAGGCCGCCGTAAGCAGACAAGCTAGCCCGCTGCCTAATCCGTCTCCACGGAAACGCTCTGACTACGGAAGCTCGTGCGGATAAGAAGAGCCGAAACGCGAAGCAGGGGACGGAGCAGCAGGAGGAGGAGGCCCGCGGCTGGACAATGACTGACGTGGAGACAGTCAAAGGGTGAGTGTCAAACTTAACCGGAGAAAACGGCCGTTAAAGTATAAATGAAGCTCCTGTTTAACGTCCCCGTTTGTGTTTTAACCCCAGCAGGATGAGTCTGGACAAAGCGAAGCTCTGTGACTCCCTGCTAACCTGGGTAAGTTTACCAGCTAACGAGTTTGGCTAACCGCCCCGCAGCAGGTGTTTCCAAATTATCGAGACATTAACCAGTCCTTTTTCAGCTTTTAACTCACTTTATCGACACATATCCTCCTCGTTAGCGCTTATAATTAAACGTACTCGCTCTTTAAAGGTGGAAAAGTCATGTATATTGAAGCTAACTCGGGCTAGGTGAGCTATCAGTTAGGTAAACACACTGGAAGTTTGTACCCTGTGGTCTGTCCCATTTTGTTATCTTCCCCCTTCACTGCCATGTCAGCAGAAGATATCAGCCCAAAACAAACCAAAGGAGTAAATAATGTCATGTCATCTCAGAGTAAGAAAAGTAGGGTTTTATAATCACAGGTGAATCCATCTGTTTGGCACTTTCACTCAAAGGAGGCTAAACTGAGACTTTTAAAAATAGCTTTTTAAGCAGGTCTGTAATCCTTAAAAGTCATTTAATCAGCATTTATGAAGACTGGACAGCTTTAGAGTAATGAGGGGAAAGTTATTTACCTGCTTTATTGGCAAAAGAGTTCAAAATGGTCAAGTTACAATTTAGTTTTTAGTACAAGAAGCAAGTTTTATTTTTGATTTAGGCAAGAAATGCAAAATAACAGTTTTAAATGTCTATGATGATATTTTAAAATCACAGCAACCAAAAAAAACTCTAGACATGTTACACTGGGTCATTTTGTGATATTAATTGCATACAATTGCAGGGAAACTCCCTCAGTTCCATGGTAAAATGTCACCAAGGACCTGTTTGAAACGTAAGATATTTTCAGTGCAAGGAGAAAGATAATATAAAGAGCTTTAGCTGTATGTGGGAGGAGATGAGTCCCAAAAAACTGTCACATCTTTATGTCAAAATTATACTTAATTGGTAAAAGAGTCCAAAATAGTTGAATACTATTTTTTTTTTTCCACAACAATCATCAAGTGTTATTTTTTATATTTATTTAGGATGGCTTTTAATACCCAGTAGTGTGGTGACACTTTTGGTTTATTTTACTGTATTTTATTGTATTGTATTTTTTCTCTCTTCTCTGTTTTATTGCTTTTATTGTTTTTTATTACTTTTATTACTTTTATTGCTTTTAATTGTTTTTAATTGTTTTTATTTATTGCTTTTTACTTACTACCTATTGTAAAGCACTTTGTTTCACCGAAAGGGTTGTTGTAAAGGGCTGTATGAATAAAGAACATTTACATTTTACATTTACATATGTGCACAATAGGGCTGGGCAATAAGGCTTGAAAATCCTTTTTTTTCTCACAGAACTCATTTTCAGATTTCAACTTTTTTTTCCCCCTCTCAAAAAACCCTCTTAGTGACATAGAAATAACATAAAAATAACATAATTGCTCTAATTTCAATCAAACTACATCCCAGAACTTAACTGAATTTCCTCTCAAATCAAAGTCAATGCTGTTTTCTGGAACATTATGTAGTTTGGAAGTTGGCAGGCTTGTCATCAAGCATTGACACCAGAAGCTGCACTATTTTATTAACCAAATATCTCCATTTTTAACCTGTTTTGCTTCTTAAATCGACTAACGTATACCCTCCGCATTTGCAGCTGCAGACATTTCAGGTGCCGTCGTGCAACAGTAAGAATGACCTGACGAGCGGAGTGGCCATTGCACACGTGCTGCACAAAATGTAAGACCCACATGCACACGTCATTTTAGAGAGCATGGAGGAATTTTGTGGAATTTTACCCATCAGTAGAGTTTTATTAGCAATCCTGTAATTCAATTAAAGATCAGCTAAATGTTGAATATGACAGAAAATGATGAAATTTAAAGGTCTGACAGAAGAGGTGTTGCTTTTATTACTTTTCCTACCTGAAAACAGAAGAAGCTTCATTCAGAACTTTTCTCTGAGATTTGATTATCTTAGTGGTTTCCCAGCAAGCTGTAAAAGACCATTATCTGTGCAAAATGCAAACCTGAGCTGTAAAGTCTGGATTTGTGGCACCTGCTTATGTTGAACCTTGAGTTAAAATTCAAACTAGGGCCGGGCAGTATATTAAGCTTACAAACAGACCAGTGATTTTTCAGATGAGACGAGTTTTGGCAGTATCATATGTAAGAATAAAGTTCACGTTTATTTGGGAAAACGATACAGGCCTTGTATTTAGTAAAATGATAGTGAATCCTACTTTAAATCAGGGATGGGAAACTTCGAATTCTTCAACTGTAAAAATAAAAAACATCTGCCTGGAAGTATTCAAGTCTGATTTAACACTGTGAACATCGGCAGAAATGCACTGTAAAGCAAAAAATGTCGAACATTTCTGTCATAGTCTTTAAATATCTGTTTTTATTTCATTCTCTACGTGAAATTAGTTGACATAATTTGCAATTTTTTTAAAGGTATTTAATGAAACATTACTATGTATTCAGCAAAAATACGTCAAATGAACTTAAATAACCAGCCAAATGCAAGATTTTTACAGTCTGTCTCTAAAACAGTATAGCTGCTGCCTTTTGCAGAAAAAATCATCAGACTAAAGTAAAACAAAATAAATGTATTTATTAAAAAAAAAAAAAAAGACACTAGCTTGTTGTTTTGGAAAAAGTATCTTTTTATTCGACCCTAATTTTTTGTTTAGCTCATTAAATTTAGCTTTACTGGTGTTGACCTTGAGAATGTAAACTTTGATTAAAGAAAGAGATGTATAATTTTTAATTCAAGGTATTTTTTTAGTGTGTTATTTATAGTTTTCTTTTTCTAATAGGGATGCACAGTATTGGATTTTTGCTGATATGCCAAGATTTCTGAACTCGTTATCGCTGATACAGATATTTTTTGTCAAGCTTTCAGTATAAGAGTCTGTCCTTAACTCTTGAAAAAAGTAAGACTCTTGATTTTTAAATATACCCGTGCAGCGGTAACAAGTTGAGGCTTCACTGTACATTTGTGTATTTTGTCGATATTACAGCCAATGTATTGCTGGTATATCGGCAAAACTCTCAATATCTGTCAGTACAGATATCATGCTCATGTTCTTGTGCATCCCTAGTTAGGAACAGTTTGACTAGGGCTGTCCATCCTGACCAGTCTTACAATTCAATCTGATTTGATATCACAATGCATCGTGAAGCAACACAGTGGAAAGTATCCTTGAGTTTTCTGTATTACTGCACCAGGCTCCTTTTTTTTAAAATAAATAAAAAATACAAGCAGTCTGATAAATATGAACTCCACTTGTTAATAAGAATTGGCTTTTGAGATCAACTGCAGCAAAAATGTCTTTTTAGTGTAAAACAAAATAAAAAATAAATCTCATAGATTTCATCTAAAGTTTCCAAAAATGTAGATTTTATGTCAACAGATAAATAAATTTGTGTTTGTAGGTCTTATAAAGCATGATTATACTTTCACTGTATAATATGTATTTGTGTATTACAGCTGTAATCCTAAAAATCCTACTTTCAGTTATTTTTATATATCATATTGGCCTAAATAAGTTTTGAAGTATCTGCAAAAATCCCATATCATGCATCCCTAAAAATAAACTGAAGTGAGACTTTGTAAAGCACTAAGAATTACACTATTCATAATATAAATAAAACTATAAATGCAGATTTTGACTGTAGGGACAGAAGGGTTATTGCATGTGTTACAGTGTGATATAAGGCATTTGGCTAATCTGGATAAAACTTCAAATTTGAATTTGTTTTGTTCTATCTTTACAAAAAATTCATAATTTTGTGTCCTGCCTTTTGCTGTTCGCCAAGTGTTGCTGTATTTTTCGATCCATATTTCAGAGCCCCGGCACAATATAGATATTAAGATATTCATACAAAGAGAATCGGTGATCGAAACAATCAACCAGCTTATTTAGGGAAGTTTGTGGTTAAGCCTTGAAGCAGAAGTTCTTCTTTCTGTCTGAAGGTCGTCTGATCGGAGAAAACGACGCTCGTCCCCTCTTAGAGTTCAGAGAGCCTTCGTTCTACCTAAATGTCAGCGTGATTAGCTGGACGGCAGCGTAGGACGTCATCGCCCTGTGGCTCGCCGTTAGTCTTGATGTCCAGAGATTGTCCGTCCTTGTTGTCACCACAGTCCTCTTTGTGCTCTCGTTAACAGAGACCCCTCTTGGTTTAATGAGACATGGCTGGGCAGGATCAAGGAGGAGAGCGGGGCCAACTGGCGCCTGAAGGTGATCATGAAGCAGCAGGATATGACAGAAGAGCCCGCGGACGCCGAGAATGACCAACATGACTTTAACATTACACCCCTATTAGAGCGAGGATCATGGTGGTAACTCTGATCTTTTATTCCTGCAGGTCAGCAACTTGAAGAAGATACTGAAGAGCATGCTGGAGTATTATCACGACGTAAGGCCGCCTAAAAATCAGCTTTTCTTCCTTTTAGTTGAAATTTAATGCTCTAAATACTAGAGCTGAATGATTTTAGGAAAAGATCTGTGATTTTTCTGGCAGATACTGTGATTTCAATTCGATTCGCTATTTTCTTCAATTGAAGCTTCAGTGCAATATTCACTATGTTTACAGTAACATTTACAAATATGACAGAAAGTTACATCATACCATCAAAGAATATAAGCTATTACTCTAAAGCAAGGATGAAAACAAAAGGTAAGAATTGCTTCCAGATGTATTTATTAACAAGAAACATGCACGTACACTCTTTGAAGTCCTCGACCAACAGCAATTATTACAACTGAAGAACTAAAATCTTTGACTGTCTTAACTTAGCAAATGTAGTGCAAAAAATCTTTCATTGTGTTAAGTTAGTTGGGTCCCAAACAACCCAATGTCAAATAAGTAATAATAAGAAGAACGAAATTCAACAATTCCAATAAAGGAAAAAAAGCCAGTCGTGCCAAACCAGCATGTCAACCTTTGATGGTTTTGGACATGAGCGCTGGCATGTGACAACATCGCCACTAGCAAATAGTTGACACAACAGATCCAGGGTCAGTCAGGAAAAAATTGCAGTTCGGCGATCACATGATCACGTCTGAAATCATGATTTTGATCAGAAAAGTCATTCAGCCCTACTAAATGCTCAAGCCCACACTTCTCTCTCCACTACCAGGTCCTCAGTCACCAGGTATCAGATCACCACCTTCCAGACGTGAACCTCATCGGTGAAACTAACGATGTGACGGAGCTGGGGAAGCTGGTGCAGCTCGTGTTGGGCTGCGCCGTCACCTGTGAGAAGAAACAAGGTAAACGGGGAGCTGTAACAGAGACGAGGAAAGACAAATGCAGCCATTTGTGAAAATATCTCAGAGGATTAACTCAAAGTCAGACCACATGATGGGCTGAGCATGATTTCCCCTTACCTGCAGGGATTATAGTCCTCAAAGTATGATCATAGTTCATACATAACTAAACATGACAAGAACATAACAATATTACACATTATCTCAGTCTATTGGACCAAATAGATATACCACCAGAGTAGATAAAATAAATAAATGTGTTTCTAGCTCTGCAGGAACAAATTGCGTATCTACTCCTGCAGGGCTAATGTGTATAAGTCTGGTTCTTCAGATGGACTTAAACAGAGCTGTAGATGGGACTCACTGATTCCCTGTTTCACAGGGCGCCACCTTTAACAGACAAAGGTATTGCTCCTATGGCAGGGATTATATTCATTATATGATGATTATATGATGAAGGCTTTGCTTGTTGGATGGATAAATATTGATGGATCATGGCAGCAAATCCTTCAGATCAGACTTATTTCTATGACAAAACTTCTTTTATAAAACACATTGTCAATATTTGTTAATAGGCAAACATAGTATCCAGTGCAATACCCACTCAAATGTGCTCTACTGTCACACAGTGCTGTCATATTATATTCATATTGTGAATATTGTTAATGTTAGTAGTGTAAATTCCTTGTCCATGTAGTCTCACTTTTACTATTTTTTTTTCTTCACAAGGAAGTCAATGTAGCTTAAAAATTCTGCAAAATATAAACATCTCTATGACTGTTCAGTAAAAGGACACCGGGACGTTTTGACAACAAGCTTTCTTCTTCGATGACTTCCTGGAAACCATGCCATAGGTGCGACTTTGAGGACACTGCCCCCTACAAGTTTTTTCTGATTGCTGGTGTCAGACATGAGGACAACCTGACCACCACCTCTTGGAGGTCGTAAACTGTGTATTGACAGCGTTCGCAGACACAAGACTGCGTCGAGATGGCAGATATAAAGCTATTACCCTGTTTAGTTCTCACGTTTCATTGTTCGAGGAAAAGGATTGGGAACCAAAACCAATTCCAGTTGAGAGAAGAGGACAACAACTTCTTGCTTATCAATTCCTCACACTTTTTCCTGCATGCCTTACAAATCAGAGACGTCCCCTTCTCATCAGAAGCATTCATCTATTCAGTAATGTCATGTGTTTGACAGGCTAAAAGCCTGTGTAGGCCGACTCTTGCCCAAAGAGAAAATCAGCAGGAAACAATAAAGAACTGGATCAGTGAGCAGAATCCTTAATGGCATTGGTATCAATAAATCTTATCAATTCTGCTCCTTAGCTGAGGAGCTTTCTGTCTTAGAAATGTAAAAAAATAGAGGTTTGTAGAGATTATTAGGGGGAGGAGGATCAACCACAAAAAAATCAAAAAAACAAAAATACCCAAACTACCCCTTTTTAAAGTGAATAAAAACTGAAGAGGAAATCTGTTCATTTGTTATTTCATCTGCTCAGTGTGTCTGAAAATACCGTTAGCTGCTCCTGTTTGATGTGTAGGAGACTATTTGTGTTAATCTGCGTTTGGCAGCGCCGTCACTTCTTTGTGTTGTCATCTCCTAATCACAGAGCAAATCCAGCAGATACTGACACTTGAGGAATCTGTCCAGCACGTTGTGATGACAGCCATTCAGGAGGTGAGTGCCTCTAATCCCCCTGTTTCCCTCTCCCTCTGCATTAATCCATGCTCTTAGTCACGCCGAATTCACTATCAAAGAAACGCGGATCGGCAGAAATATGAACGGAGTCCAGGAAATGTTGTTCTGAGATATTTCAGGAATGTTCTCGGTGTTTTATTGGCACTCTCAGATGTTCTATCAGCGGGGAAATAACCTGTTCCGGGGAAGTTATTCATAAACCCAGTAAAGCTGTTTTTTGAACAGGCTCCAGTGTTTTTCCCGCGTCCGAGCTTTTTCATTGACTTTCTGTTTTGTTCCAGTTGTTCCCAAAAGAGCCTTCGTCTGAATCGGGAAGTCCAGAGACCTACGGGGACTTTGACTACCAGGTGAAACCTTGAGTACTTTCATTTCAGCTCAATAAAATGCCTTTATTATGCTGAGTTAGTCTGCACAGTCTTTTTCTAGGTCAGAACGGTCACTGTGTCAGCCTAGATCGGGGTAATCTAGCCTCTGAGATGCCCCAGCGTGTGACCACAGAAGAGCTTAAAAGAAGTGCCATTTTCTTTATATTTTAATTTCTGTGCTTTGAAAATAAGTCATACTTACATCAATACAAAAACCTACAGATTTATCGTGTGTTGCTGTTTAAACTGTCTATTTTATTTTAAACTTTGACCTGTGAGGGGTCAAAGTTTACGGTGAGGCACCCCTATCACCACTGACACAAACTTTAGCCCTTATCGTGCCAACTGTACAAAAAAAAATCCCAAAAGTGTGACTGTTTTTTATATCAACTAAATTTAAAGGGACATACCAACATTTTTGTCATTCTTAAATGCAAATTTAAGAATGGCTCGCAAACGAACGGCTCCCTCACAACTGCAAATCGCTCATCATCGTTCACTTAAAAAAGCTGTTCAAAAGACTTGACTCATTTACAAACGTCACATCTCTAGCAAAAACCACCGCAGATGTAGGTCAATAACACAAAGCCTCTATTTAGGAGTAGAAGAAGATAATACAATGATAGTAGAAGATAATCTAACAAAACGCTGTAAAAAAAGGAGTCACAACAAGCACAAAGGGCTGTTTAGCTAACTAGTGGTGGGCGAGCTCGGCCCATCTCTTCCTTGTTACTGCACACACAGTCAAAAGAATGGAGTCTATCTGCTTGTCATGGACTCGGGAGTGAGGCAAGACACAAAAAGAAAAAAAATGTTGGCGCATCCCTTTAACAGATCAATAAATGATCAAGGAAGCATGTAAGTACAATGGTCTCATATCATTAGTAATAATTATTGTGAGGAATCATTTTAAAGTAAAAAGAAAACATACAGTATCAGATATTACAATTTTGCCGCATCAGGCATCAGTTGTACTTTAAACTTATAGTCTGACCCAAGTATTAATGCTTCCCTCTGTCTGTTATTACTATCATAACACACCATTACTCCTTGTTCTGTTTTTGTGTTCGCAGTCGAGAAAGTATTACTTTCTGAGCAAGGAGGTCGATGAGAAGGAGGACCTGAGCCAGCGCTGTCAAGACCTTGAACGTCAGGTTTGTACCTGAAATACAAAGAACATTTAATCTGTATTCTCACACTGATGTATGGAGCGTCGAGCTAAATCAGGCCATCCAGAACTAAGTTAACATCAGATGGGTAATGCTGATGATCGTTGGGCACACCCATGAATGTTCCAACATGTCAGCGAGAGTTGACCTCCGCTTACCTTCGCTGCCCTCAGTTACAGCTCCGTTCCTCCTCAGGACTGGACTCCTGTTGTATGACTTGAGGCACCCTTTCGGGGACAGAGGTCTTTGTCCTCCAGGCATGATGTCAGAATACTAAGACCAGCTCCAAGTTCCCCTTAAGTTGCGAGATTTAAGATTTATCTACAGTTACTCGGGGGGCGTCGGAAAACATCATACTCGAACAGCACAACATTTCCCTCCACTTTAGAAACATCGACCTGCATTGCACAAAGCAACATTGACCCTTAGAGTAAACTTTCTTTTCCAAAATTTTAATGATTTCTCAACATTGTTTGATGTCAACTAATATATACAGGTAAGTGAATGGGCCTTAAAGATGTCCTCATGCTTTAACTGATCAACAACTGGTTTGTGGCTGTAATATCAAGTTCATTTTAAAACTACAGGGTTCTTGATAATGAAAACACTCTTTTAGAAGAAATGTAGAAGCTGTTTTCATCTGCAAATTCAGGCAAAGACATGATTTTGACTGTTTCTATTCATTCAGTCACTTTCTTTACATTGTTTGTATAAATCTAATGTTATCTCTATGGTTTTACTTTAATTTGTTGTAATTATATGTATTTATCTTTACAATAATGGCTTAAAAATACCTATTCAAGTCATTAAAAACTCCTATGTTTTTAGAACATTTTGCAACCCCACTTTAGTGTCTCACAGCTATCCTAAACACAACTTTAGGAACCACTGATGTGAACCATGAGTAAAAAGCTAGAGTGAAATCCAGTTTGGCAAAATCAGACTTTACTTTAAAGGGATAGTTCAGGGTTTAAAGTGAGGTTGTGTGAGGTTCATGACCCTGAATGTGTGCCACAGTGTCACCGCTCAGTTCTCCCTCTGTTCAGAAATCTTGTGACGCTAATGCTACACAGACTCTCTATTTAGTTAAAAGAATTACCCTACTTTAAAAGACTCGAAATATCCCTTTAAACGTCTACATGTGCAGGTATTGATTAACTTAAACACATTAGAGGGCTACTTCTTCGAAAACACGTGAATTTAACCCATGAAACTCACATTTTCTGCCTTTGCAGTGACGTCCTGTGACTTTGGTTTGTTTAATGCCGTGGTTTTAGAGCAGAACAGTTTTCATCTAAACTCAAAGCCTCACTGTTCAGCGGTTTGAGAGTAAAAAGATGTTTTTCCTTTAAATGCTTCTCTCTGATGCTTGTGGCCTAGTTTTGCTCTTGTGTGGTTGCACGATGTTATTGAATGTTGCTGCCCTGCTCTGCTTCACTCTGCGTGCCCTGGCCCTTATTGATCAGCCCGCCCGAGACTCTGTTTGTGTTCCCTTGGCTTGTGTACGCTCCGCCGACTGAAAGGGGACCAATTTAGTATTTTTTAAAAGATACAAACCAGTCGATAGTTGCATAACATCAAGATAAAACTGACACATTGCCTTGGGATGGAGCGGTAGCCAACAATAATTTGTACTGCTCTCAGCCCACTTGTTTGTTTACTTAGCGAGCCCACGCGTCAGGGATTAGTCATTTGTGTTGTTTTCAAAGCTATTTACCGTCTCTGCTCCTGTGCTCAAGCATGCAATCTGTCCTTAAAGTTCAGCCATGGGAAGATGTCCAGAGGGGGCTTACAATTGCCTGTTCTCTTCTCTAAGGCCACCTTTTGCATCTGTAACCCCTGCATAACAATTTAATATGAATACTAAGGCAACTAGGGCTGGAAAAAAAAGACCAAAAACCACATCTCTGTGTTTTTTAGATGAGTGATGCATATAGTATATACTTAATATTATTTCCAATAAAGAAAAACAAACAGAAGTCATGACTTAGAAACTTTGTATGGTATTTAAATCAGTTTTATACGGTTTATGTATGTTGCTTGTCTTTTAATATGCTCTTTGGGTTTTATTCCTATTATTGATGTTTCTTTTTGTGTGTTGACACCAACCTGTCAATGGGACTGGGTAGGGCTGAGCAATATGTCCTAAAAATAAAAATCCCATCCCCCCCCCCCCCCCCCCCCCCCCCATAACTCAATTTACGATTTTTAGTTGATTTTTTTTTTTCCTCTGTTCTTCTTCTTCATCAAAAAAATAAATCAATAAAAAACAAGTGACACAGAAATTATACGAATCAAGTTTTGCCTTTTGTTATCAAAATATGTTCCCAAACTAAAAAGACTCTCTCATACAGTTTAAGTGCATGCTGTAATTTTATTATAAAATGTTGATTATATAATTGGAATTTAGGGAGGCTGATCTCCATAAACAATGAAGGCTGAGCTATTTTCACAGTATAGTAACAGGGAACCATCTGATCAATATTTAATCTCATTTAAGAAACAAATAAAAGCCTAAACATGTGCTTGTGCAAAACCTGAGAGGGCCCACCATCATGAAAACTTTACATTTTCAATAATCATATTTTCAGAAATTGCAACAAGTTTATGATTGGAGTAGGTTGAGAAATAAAAATCTGGATTTTCCATTTTTAAATCTTCTGCAGAAAATAATTTGAAATAATCAATTTAATCAATTTATTGTCCTGCCCTATGACTGGGGGTGGAAATTAGACACTTGGCTATAATCCCATGTATTTACATGTAAATGTGCATTAATGCATACTGTCCCATTTAAAATAAATAAATTAATAATAAATCTCAATACAAGGGGAACTAAATTACAAGAGGTTTTTTTTCACACAGCTGCACGGTGATGACCTTGTCTACATAAAGGATTAAAGTTTAAGTTATAATGAAAAATGAAGCACCTTGGACCAAATCTGAGTAGAGTCGAGTTGCAAATGTTAGGTTTATGATCTAATTATTTTCAAATCAACAAACTACCAATAAAATTTGTTTTTTCAACACTTTGTTTTTTTTCAGAAGACAACAACAAAACTGAACATAAAGGCTCTTGACTCTAAAACAATTATGTTAATGTGGCCTTTTTTAATTAATTTTCCATAGCATATATTTCTTTTGCAATTTTCAGCCAATCTTCTTCTGTTGGTGGATCAGTCTTGTACCTTCTCCTCGTGACGGCCTTTTTACAGGCTGCTAGCAAAATTTTCAATAAATATCTCTAGCCATCACACCGAAGTACAGAGGTATATCATAGCATCGTTTTTTCTTTATAAGCATGTAAACATTTTCCCAAAACTGTATGATTCTCACACAGAGCCAAAATATTTGTGAATAATCAACATTCATGGCCTCACATTTTCTCTAACATGACTGTGCTACAGACAGGCATTTGCTCTTAACCTTGGGTGTAACACAAATCTGACATTTTTCCAACAGTGCTCTCTCCAGGTATGTGAAGACTAAAATTAGTTTTTTGGCTCTTGACCTTGTTTAAAAATATCTCTACACATCTATAAACTTTTTCTCTGCCATAATTCCATCTAATGTTTTTGTATATTAGCATCTTTTTCTGCTCAAAGTGGGAACATTTGTCCCTCCAAGCTAAACATTAAATCCATCTGATCATAAGTCCTCAATGAGCGAGACGCGTTCGTCTATTTACAACATGGGAATCTTGTTACCACCCTGAGGCTCATGCTAACAACCCCACCATTGTTTAGGATCCATCTGCTCTTTTCCATTCACACCAGCTGACTAATATTTTAAGGATGTGGAGTAAGACTAAAGCATGTGTTTGAGAGGCAGTGACTTTATCAGCACTTTAGACGTCTTTTCTTCATTTACAAACGGATCCGGGATCATGCTTCTCCTTCATTAAACAGCTGTAGATTCTTCCCTCTTCTTCTTCATCCTCTCCTCTGTCCTGCAGTTGTCGTGGCTCACGGAGGAGAAGAGCTCCCTGCAGGCGGAGACTCGCTCCCTGAAAGAACAGCTGAGCCGCTTTAACGGTCTGGACGCCTCCGCCACGGCCATCACCAGGAAGAAGCTGCTGCTGCTGCGGAGTCAGATGGAGCAGCTGCAGGAGGAGAACTACAGGTACGAACGCACTGAGACCCGTGGAAATGAACAGTTTTGATCTTAATTAAGGTTCATTTTAGATTTTACTTTTAGACTCCTTGCCTCAGACGATTGTTCTCCCACACCTCGTGGGGCGGTGTCTTCAAAAGAGTCTGGATCATTGTACGATTTAACTAAAGTTGGTGAAAGAGATCGCTTGTTGTCAATGTGGAGAAGTTTACTCGTGTTTATGGGACAAAAAAGGGAGAGGGGATGGTCCGATAGGCTGCGATGTCTGGAGAGGACGAGACGAGGGGAAGGATAATAAACCTGTTAGGACACTGCCAGAGATCGATGACATATGGGTTTTATAATTATAATAATAATAACTATATTTTTATAACACTTTTAAAAACACAGGTTTACAAAGTGCTTTGACAAACAGGCAGGAACGTACAGACTGGAGAGCACAAGAGCTTAAGCACAGACATAAATAACAACCTGAAATTCTAAATTTAAGTCAAAGAACCCTTCAGACAAACACAAAAAGAACCTAAGAGGAGAGCATCGGCACTTCTGGTGTCTTTCAGACCAACATTGTTATGGAATTGAGAATGTTTCACAAAACATGAAGGAAACTTGAAACCCAAAAAGTTGGCACAGCAATCCAGGCCAAGTCACTGAACATGAAAACACAGGAGGTCCCGACCCCATGGGACCAGAGACACAAAAAAACTACACCAACACATCGGCCCACACCACACCAGGACACGGCAACACAAAAGAGGCAGCAATGACTTGTTGTGCAACTACAACCTGAATCGAAGGTCCTTTTCACATGTCATAAGAACCCTGCAACATAAAATGAGACCATGAGGACCAAATTAAAGCTAAAAACATAAAACAAGTAAAAAAAAGAAAAGTAAATTAAAAGGGGGTGAAAGCAGAAAACAGGATAACAAATCTAAAAAGACAACAATAATAGTAATAATAATAGGGATAATAATATAGAACAACAGGCATAAGTAGGAGATAAAACAGTAAAAAAAAGCCTGAAAGTAAATAATGACATCAATCTGTTAACAAAACATAGAAGCAGTCAATAAAGGAGCCAGAATGTTTTGTATGAGGATATGTTTTTAGAAAAACATGTCATTGCCGTAGATTCTTAAAGCCATCTTGTTGTCCTTTGTCTCCTGAACTGTTAAAATGTGGGATATCTCAGTCGAATATCTGCTGCAGGCACTCGTGGTCTCTTGGATGCATCAAGTATAAAACCGGCTTTAAGCTATCACAACCTGATATATAGCGTTAAAAAGCCCCAAAACCTCAACGTGATTACATCAATTCCAAAAGAAAGGCATGTTGGAAAGAATAAAACATTGAAAACTACAGGCTAGCTCTTGCAGACCATATTAGTTGCAAAACTTGCATTGAAACATCACCAGTGTATTTGTGCTCACGTTTTTGTTGCTGTTTGTCTGTCTGTGAGAAAAGTACTCAAAGGTTCCCAAAGAATTTGGATAAAATTTTCAGGAAATGTTGGTCATGGGACAAGAAAGATATGATTAGATTTTGGTGGTGATCTGATTCCAGGTGCAGATAACTCTTTTAAGGATTCGTCAATATTACAAAATAGGGCATTTTGAAATATCAGCAAAAATCCAGCATCCTGCATCCCTAAACTTTCCGTTTAAAAACTACACCATTAACTCACCGATGGTCCTGAGTCTTTTTGTAAGTTATTCATGAGTATTAACTAACACATCAACACTCTTTTGTCCACATTTACACGCCACTGATGCAGCACTGAGACCAAATTGGGGTTAAGTGTCTTTCCCAAGAACACATTGACATGTGACATCTGGAGTTGAGACCTATGATCTTCTGATTGATAGTAGAGCAAACTAGCAGACTATGCCATCGATGCTTGATCTGGGAGTACCGACATCACAGATGATAGATGTCATGATACAGATGAAAAATGTTAATAGACAGCAAATAAAACCGAAAATTAGATAAAAATGAGAGCAAAAACGGAAATAAGAGAGAAAGTATGTTTTGATCTTGTTTTTCTGATTCTGGCATGAAAGGTCCATGTTGTTGTTGTTGTTGTTGACTCTTTCTCCTCGTTTTATGTCACAGCATGTCCATCTGTTTTCTTAGTCACACGATCTTTTCCCTGCTTTATGTGAACCTCAGGCTGGAGAGCAACAGAGACGCCATGTCGGCGCATGCAGACATCCTGGAGCGAGAAGCAATGGAGCTGCAGCGGCGTAACGAGGAGCTGACCAGCCTCGCTCAGGAGGCCCAGAACCTCAAAGACGAGATGGACATCCTCAGGTGAGGCCAGAGCGAGGTCTCTTTATGCTGAATCCAAAGTTCGTCTTTGCTCTAACTTTACACAGAGCGCTCTTCCAAACTGCAGAAAGTCACGCTCTGTGGGCGTTCGCATGGACAATGAGGGTTGTTGTGTTTTCTGCTTTGAAGCTTTCCAGCAGAGAATACCAGATTATGCAACAGTGAACGAGGGAAGACTCGACAGATTGAGGCTTTTTAAGATGCATCTTAGTCATCAGTAACACTTTCTTTTAAATGTTAGGACTTTCCCTGTGAGAAAGTATCAAAACACTGAATTTTGATTACTTGCATACTTTTTGGATAAGAAGTGCAAGTGCTTGACAATGAATCAAATTTCAGTCACAATTTTGGCCTCCCACATTCATGAAAACAAGATAATTAGGACTCCTACAATCAGTAAAGTCATTGTGCCCATGGGTTTGTTATGTGTGGTAGATGAGCTCAGCGTAGCACTAAACACCGCTGTACACTGTATTTAAGTGAGGAGCAGATCGCCAGCCATCGCGTGTACTGTGGCTAGTTTCCAAAGAGAGAGAGAGAGCTCAAAAATTGACTGGGAGGCAGCTGCTGGTTAACAAAGAAGGAAAACTGACCTCTTTCATATGGATGTTTTTTAGATTTCAGAACCTGAACAATCCAAGTACCGCATTTTCCAGACTGTAAGTCACATTTTTTTCTAGAGTTGTTCCGATTCTGATACCATTATCAGAAACTGCTCAGATACTGCTGAAAATGCTGGCATCGGCATCGGCAAGTACTAGAGTCCAGGCACCATCTGATACTAAGGAGCTCCAAATGTCCGTGGTAAAGCTGACTGCATGCTCGTCTTTCGCTACCGGCGTTAGCTATAAGGGTGTAACGCTGGCTGGTTGGAGTTCTCAGCGTGTTTGCAATCTGTGATTAGGGGTAAGCAGTGATTTGGTTCATAATCCACTGCATAGCGTTGCATTGTACTTTTGTGTTGTAATATATGCTTCCTCTTTTTATACAATTATGGTGGATGGGGGAGAGCCACTTTGCACATGCTCCCTTTATCGCTAAGCATTCTGGGTAATGTAGTCAATGTAATTATTCTGAGCCGGCTTTATTACAATTATAAATGATGGTACAGGCTTCAGTTTTTTTCATTATTTTGGGCAATTTATTTAAAGAATATATTGTAATTGGGTTTCCTATGTTATTGTGTTTTCAGGTTTATGACCTATGACCGACCACTTCAAGTTTTTTTAATAATTATTCCTAGATTTATTTAGTCAAATTGCATTTTCACCACTGTTTTTATAATGTTCTATTTAAAAATAAAATTAAAAATAAATGGCTTGAATTTGCTGTATTTATACATGTTTTACAAAGGGTTTAAACTGAGCCAGGCCTTACCACAATGATAATAATATCACAGTCATGCAGGCGTAGTATGATATTTTTTTAATAACATACTGGTGTCTGATCAGTACTCGGTATCGGTACTCTGTATCGGCCGATACCCACAGCACAAGTATCGGTATCAGTATCGAGAGGGAAAAAATGGTATCCGAGCATCTCTACTTTTTTCATAGTTTGGCTGGTCCTGCGACTTATAGTCAGGTGCAACTTATACATCAATATCTACATAATTTAACATGTTTTTAAATGTTAATTCATTCTGACTGACATGAACCATGGAGTCAATATTACCGTCTGTAGCCGCAAAAGGGCGCTCTAGGCTTGCGACAAATATGCTGCTCCTGTACCACTGAAAAAATTAACAGAAACATGAACTTAAAGACAACTGAGAAAGACTGAATACAAACAAAACGGCCCCCAAAAGAAAATCCTATTCTGTAGATTACAAACTGCAGGTAGTAAAACGTGCAGCCGAAAATGAAGAAAGCTGATCGTGGGCTGAAAGCAAGAACGCCAGATCTGGAGGAACGAGTCCACAGATGGGTGCTTGAACATCGTGCTCCTGGGAGAGGCTTGTTAACGATGCAGTTACGTCTCCACGCCTCGGTAGTTGCAAAGGAGATGAAATAAATGACTGCAGGTGGGCCTTCTTGGTTTTGCCGCTTCATGCAATGCAACCACCTCTAAATAAACGGCCTTATAGTCCAGAAATTACGGTACACACCTAGTACGCAGCCTGAAGGAAATTTTGACGTGATCAACAAAAACAGTGGAGCTGCTCATTTTTGTGTTTTAAGCTGCTTTTGATCCGCTGATGAACAGCCTATTTCCGTTTAATTGTTGTTTTCAATAAATAACTTACTCAAATTTTGTTTCTTGCTCCCAATTTGAAGCTCTACTTGGAACTTTCTCAAGATCCAACAGTGCAAAATGAAAATTTTTGCAATCTTCAACTGGTCTTAAGATTTTGATCGGGGGTGCATCTCAATTGCCCCAAGTGGTTGGGTGATAGGGATTGATCTTACTTGTAAATGCCCAAATATAGTAATTAGAAAAAATTCTTTGTAATATTATTGTTTCTTTCCCTTATCACTTTTTTTCTTATGTGGCTCCAGAGAAAATTGGCCCTTGTACAAATACAAATTGCTGAATAGATTATTTAATAGGAGCTTTGAGTGTGAATTTCTGTTTTTGTGGTTTTTGTATTATAAAACTCACTTGTCAATCGTTTTTTGGTTTGAAATGGATGTCTAAAAAAGCAGCCAAGCCTCCAGTTTGTCAATTATTTGCTGAACTGTTGAGCCTTTACAAAACAAAAAAATAGCTCAGGGCTGATAGAAACTAACAGGAAAAGGGATGAAAGTGTTGGAGAAAAAACCTGCTCCGTTTTCTCTTTTTGGGTTTTTATTGACAGGATCAAAAATGTAGAATAACACCGTCCTGTTCCTTTTAGCAGGAGTTCATCTATTATCAATTTCTCCTCACAGAAACAACTCCTACACAGCCCACACACAGACGTCCATTCAGCTCCTCTCCGACATCTGTGTTGATAATGTGAATTTCATGCATCCGCGCCGGCTTGCGTCAGACTTGTTTCAGTAGTTGGGTACATTTCCTCACGGATGTGTTTTGATAAAACTGATATTCCTGTTCTGCTAATGCTGCCGCTCTCCTCCCCCTCAGGCACTCGTCTGACCGGGTGAACCAGCTGGAGGCCCTGGTGGAGACGTACAAGAGGAAGCTGGAGGACCTGGGAGACCTGCGCAGACAGGTGCGCCTCCTGGAGGAGCGCAACACCGTGTACATGCTGCGCACCTGCGAGCTGGAGGAGGAGCTCCGCAGGGCCGACGCCGTCCGCAGCCAGCTGGACACTTACAAGAGACAGGCAAGCTGAGGAGGAGGAGGAGGAGGAGGGGGGTGCTAAGTGATGTTAAACACAGCCTGGTTTGTGCACGTGTTCGGAGAATCGTACATTTTTTATGAAGAGCTTTCATCCACGCAGGCTGTTGCTATGCTCTCTGACTTACAGGCACACGAGCTTCACACCAAACACTCCGCCGAGGCCATGAAAGCAGAGAAATGGCAGTTTGAGTACAAGAACCTTCAAGAAAAATATGACTCTCTGCTGAAGGAGAAAGAAGTGAGTCTGTGAACGCTGTGGGGGAATAAATGTTTAGCGAAGATCCAGCCTGAACACTTAGAAAGGCTTTTACCGAGCTGTTATCTTCATCACCTCATACCGCCTCTGTCTGATTTACAGCCGCACACTGAAGGCTATTTATAGACCGATCACAAGGGAACCAAAAGTCCAATACATGTGGCTGCTGCACACTTTTTACACCAACTTCAACACTTTTAAGGCCTTTAAAAGACTTCATCAAAGACAAATTAATTTCTGCACCATGAAGTAGTGATGGATGATTCAGTACTGTTAATTTTGTTGACTAATTATTTTCGTCATAGTTTTCGTCAACAACCTTTTTTCCCCTGATAAAATTGAGACAGTAACTAATAAAAACAAGTGCACATGGACAGAAAATAAAACTACATTAACTAAGATTTTCGTCAACAATTTAAAAACTAGACTAAAATGTCTGACAGAGACTTAATCCAATCAGACCTAATTTGCTCATGTAGAAAGTAGGGACAAGTTAGGAATATATCCAATCACAGCTACTTTGGTTGTGTGGAAAGGTTGGATGAGTTAAGAGTAAAACATGACTTCAGAAATTCAAGGAAACATAAATAACCTTACCCTTTACACTTAATATTTTAGTCGACTAAATTCACGGTAGATTTCATCGAGTAAAATGTAGTGAAATTTCATCAACTAAAACTAGACTAAAATTAAAACAATTTAGATGACTCAATTATGACTAAAACTAAAAGATATTTTAGGCAAAAGACTGTAACTAAATTTTAAAAGTGCTGTCAAAATTAACACTGCAACCAATGCAAAATCACACAAAAGCTCTACTTAATCTTCTGCATGTTTATTTTGAGTTTATTTATCTAAAAATGCTCGAGTTATTCACTCAGCACAAGTTATGGAAAATCAAGACAAGTCAAAAAAATCTTAGAGTCCAAGAACTCTTGATCATTTTCCCCATTTGGCTGATTGATAATAACCAAAACCACAACAAATCAGTTTGTGCAAGATTTTAATCTGTTAAAGCTAATATCCACATCATATCTTGGCATAAAGTGGTTAATTCATCCTTACAAAATGAAAAGAAAGACTGAATGAGTTAGGAATATATCCGATATATCCATAATATATCAAATCACAGCTACTTTTTTGTGTGGAAAGGTTGGATGAGTTAAAAGGGACATCCAATCAAAACTGCCTTAGCTTGGTGGTGGTGGGGTAATTTGGGGATACTAGACTGTTTATATAAAGGCTTCAGTTGATTGAAAATTAAGATGTAGTTTTCTGCGTGAAGCTGAAGCCTGTTTTTGTCCCCAGCGTCTGATCTCTGAGAGGGACACGCTCCGAGAGACGAACGACGAGCTGAGGTGTGCACAAGTCCAGCAGAGGTGTCTCAGTGGAGCCGGTGAGTCCAACAAGGACATAAAAACTGAACTCTGAAATAATAATAAAAACAACATTACAGTTATGTTTCAATATGAGTACAAGTTACCAACTGATCCCTTCCCCTCTCTGTCCCTCGGTCTTGTCTTTAGGAGGATTGTGTGACGCTGATGTCACAGTTGGAAACCTGGCTGCAGAGATGATGCCCATGGAGATCAAGTAGGTACATCAGTATCATTCAGTAGATGTTAGTGTGGGTGGTAAACAAAGTTGTAGTGGGTATGAAAATATTGATTTGCTGAGATATCGCAGTGTTTTGAGGTGCAATATTCTATTGATATGTTGTATCCAGTTATCAAAATTGTATAAGGTCATAATTTTTTGAAATCTGGGACATTATTTCTGTCACTGGAGCCAGATGACAGAGGTTGTCCATGTTGCAGGAACCATACTTTGTAGTTGAACTGGTTAGAAATGTATGATTTTTTTGCTTTTAATATTGTGGGTTCTTAAAGGGATACGCCAACATTTTTTTTGTTTTCATGTCCTGCCTCACTCCCGAGTCCATGACAAGCAGACAGACACCATTCTTTTGACTGTCCATGCAGTAACAAGGAAGAGACGGGCCGAGATCTTCCACCGCTAATTAGCTTAACTCAAACACTGGGAGTCAATGGGAAGTATTAGCCTGCCTCTGCCTACAGTCATCAGATAAAGTGTTCAGCAGCTCTAAACGGTCTTGTGTGCTTGTTGTGACTCATTTTTTTTAAGGTGTTGTGTTACATTATCTATTTTAGACTGAGATTAGCGCTTTCTGTAATTTTCAAAGAAATACGTACGAAACTAAACCACAAGGTGCATTGTAAACTACTGTGGAAGTAAACAAGCACAGTCAGAAAATGACCAAGATTTGAATTTTTAGCATCCTTTTAATTACAAAGTGGCAGTCGTAGAAACTTGATTTCGCTGTTCAACCTCAAGACCCCTGAATAGTTTGAAATAAACATTCATGCAGTCGCCCTCGTCTGTTGAGTCCTGCTCTTCTCAGTCACTTTCTGTGGGAAACGGTTCATCCGGTGTGAGGGTAGTTTACTCTTCTTCTAAATCGTACCCTCCGCCATCACCTCTTTGCACCTCTCCTTCAGCAGGAAAAGCTAAAAGTAGAAAGTCCCCACTTCAGATCAGAAGACTATTAGATTATATATTAAATTGATCTCTCTATCCGTGGTTGTATTAATTATTCATCCGTAGTAACTATCTTTACAACCATATAGACGCGAGGACCGTCTTGAACATGAGATGCCACATCACAAGAGGCTTACCTTTTTAATAAATTTACATTCAACAAATATGGAGCTACACAGATAAAGATTGATTGATTGAATCTATCTGATCTGAAATTATAATTTTTGTCTCTTTGTCTCTTCCTGGATGGATACATCTCTGCATGTATGTTAGAACTGAAAGATTTATCGTTTTCGGATCGAAATCACAATTTCAGACAACGCAATCCTGTGATCGCGAAAGCTGTAATTTTTTGCAGCGCTCCTGACTGAACCAGGATCTGTTGTGTCTATTATTTTACTAATTTGCAGTAATTTGCATTTACAGAAGCGCTGGTAAGCACGTCAGCAACACAAAGCCCCTGTTTAGGAGTAGAAGTTGGAGTATCCCTTAAATAATGAAAACAGATTATTTATCATCAATATTAGATGATGAATAATGTGTTATGTGCTTTTGATCATTGATTTCCTTACTGTTGTCTATACTGTAAACATAGTGAATACTGCACTGAAGCTTGATTTGAAGAAAATCCTGAATCGAATTGAAACCGCAATATCTGCCAGAAAAATCACAATTAGATCTTTTCCTAAAATCGTTCAGCCCTCATGTGTATATACCAATATATTATATGTATTTGCATGTATGTATATCTATAAATGAAGAGTTTGTCTGCAGCCTGCTCTGTTGTAAAGTGCCTTGAGATAACACTTGTTATGAACTGGAGCTATACAAATAAAGACTGTCATAGTTTTGAGCTGTTAGCATTTGTATTTTAATTTTCCATCTAAATCTGTGCCATAAATGCTTCAGTGTCACTATCAGGAGCCCATTTGTGCCTCATATTTATCTGTATAGTCAGAGGGCCTCCTGAAATAGCCACACATGTCAGAGCGCCACATTTGTCCAGGGCGGTGTTGGGGTGGAGGCTCGGCTGAATGCCTCCATTGCTCCGCTCTGACCCACTTCTGCTGTAATTCACCTCCTCTCGTTGTCTCCCCTCTCTCAGGGAGACAGTGGTGCGTCTGCAGAGTGAGAACAAGATGCTGTGCGTCCAGGAGGAGACGTACCAGCAGAAGCTGGTGGAGGTGCAGGTGGAGCTGGAGGAGGCTCAGCGCAGCAAGAACGCCCTGGAGACTCAGAACAGGTAGGCGTGTTTGAGTGTGTTAATTTAACATGCAGCCCAACTGTCCATGTGTGAAGTCATCATCCCCTTGTAGGCCACCATATTGTGTGTTCCTGGACACTGCGCTGCCTGTTTGGCTGATGGGAGGAGTGATATCTGCCTAAATGTCAACCCCCCCCTCTGGACCGAGAGCTCAGCTGAGTGTGTGGGTTGCTCTGGCGGACGAACAGCACCGAGCCAGATTGTCCCTCCACTCTGAGTGTGTGTGTGCGTTTACATGGCTGTGGGCATGTGGACATGTGGGTGGACTGTGTGTGTGTGTGTGTGTCCATGCAACACCAGGCCCAGGGTGTGGGAAGCATCCTCAGCAACAGTGACAGGAGGAGAGGAGTGGAGTGAGCATGCTCAGTAGATTAGAGCTGTGAATGGCCAGGCAGCCCAACCTAAAGCAGATCTACAAAAAGTCCCCATGATGCTTTGCAAATCTGTTTCGCACATTTTTGTTTTTGCATTTTCCCTTTATTCTAGCATCCAATTGTAGCACAAAAGTAAGGAAGTCAGTGTTTGGTACAGTGTTAATGTAGACAGCACTTTTTAATTTAGTTTTAGTCTTTTGCCTAAAATATCTTTTAGTTTTAGTCATAATTTAGTCATCTAAATTGTTTTAATTTTAGTCCAGCTATAGTTGACGAAATTTCACAAATTTTCGTTGACAAAATCTACTGTAAATTTAGAAATATGAAGTGTAAAGGATAAGGCATTTTCATGTTTCCTTGAATTTCTGAAGTCATGTTTTACACTTGGATAAAATCAAACATCTAATAACCCTTTACTGAATGCTAGTAAAGTCTGAATGTATAAATGACCAGAAACAAATTGAACTTTTGTGTGAAATGCAGTCACCTTTATTTAGGCTACCTGGCAGAGCATCTGTTTTTCTTTTTTATAACTGTTTCTAAATATACTTTAACACTGAAAGAAACAAGTCTTTTCTGAAGGACAGAACTTGCGCTGTTGACCAGAAATATCTGTATCAGCGATAATGAATAAAAAAATATCCAATATCCCTAATTTATTTATGGAAACATCTCCATTGAGTTACAATCATTTCTTAAGTTCTAAGCTCGATCAAGTCGGTCTTTTCCACTGCCAAAAACCATTAGGTGCTGCTAATCTGTGCTACTTCTAAACAAATGGGGTTTACAGCCACACCTGGTGACCAAAATACAAACAATCTACAAAATGGCTCCATCCAGAGGAGTCAGACAATCTTAATTTCGATTTTAATTTTGCACTCGTCCCTCTCCTGTCTCCGTCTTTTCCAGATTGAACGAGCAGCAGGTCTCAGAGCTGCGCTCTCAGGTGGAGGAGCTGCAGAAAGCCCTGCAGGAGCAGGACAGCAAGACAGAGGATGTAAGTGAAGAGCCTTTGACCTGACAGAAGCACTTCCTGTTTGTTCAATCCAGACATCCGCACGCTGCACACCGAGATTTCTGATGTGTCCGATGAGCATTGCAGTGATGCTTGTCTCACTCTGACACGTGTTGTGTGGGATTTTAACTGTGTTTGCCGTGGTGATCACTGTTAACGCCCGCTCCTCTCTGTCTGTCTGTCTGTCTCTCTCCGCCTGCTCCCCGTCGCTCGCCCCTGCCAAAATCAGGCCATCGTAAGTACGGCCCCCCCACCCCACAGCCCCCCATGATTTTACTCTGACAGCTTGACTTTTGCAGCTTATGCCTTGTGTTTGTTTGTTTTAGGAAGTTATTCTTATTTTATCCAACTGACTTTTGTTTTCTTCTTTAAAGTCGTCCCTACTCAAGAAAAAGCTCGAGGAGCATCTGTGAGTACTCTGCTGCTTCTATATGCCGATTATTCCTCATTTTTTAATTGTTTTAAATTCTTAATTAATTTAAATGATCTTTTTTATCTGTACCAGTTTATCTATCTGATGTCCTGCTCTTACTTTTCTTTATTTTTTTTTATTTGTTCACTAGATGTACTTTTTACCTTCACCAAGAAGGACATGTTTTTCCTGGCATTTGTCCATTTGTCTGTTTTGCCATCTGTCTGAGCAAAACAGCTCAAAAATTTCTTAACAGATATTGATGACATTTTCAGGGAATGTTGGTTATAGTACAAGTAAGAACTGATTCAGTTTTGGTGGTGATCCAAATCCAGATGTGGAGCCAGAAACTGTTTTAAAGGACCTGAGTTAACATAGTGAGATAGTTTCAACATTTTCCTTAACAACTCATAAAGTTTGCCTGAAACTTTCATTAAACTCTGTTTCAATCTCGGTTATGGCAAAGGGAAAAAGTGATTAGATTTTGGTGGTGATCTGACAACAGATGCAGATCAAGTTTTTTTTTTTTAAAGGATTTCTTAACTATGTGAGTAAGGGTACTTTTTCAGCATTGTCATCAATGACTCAAGAAGTTCTGAACAGATTTTGGCTAAATTTTCAGGGAATATTGTTCTTGACACAAGGAAGAAGTGATTCAGTTTTGGTGTTGATTTGACTCCAAATGTGGAGCCAGAAATCTTTTAAAGGACTCCCTAACATTGCAAGATAGAGTTGTTTTCAACATTTTTGATAATTTCTCAAACAGTTCTCAACAGATTTTGATGCAGTTTTCTGTGATTGTTGGTCATGGTGAATTGTGAGTTGGCTAACAATGTCAGAAATGCCTTGGAGGAGGCTTGTTTTTTCAACATTTTGGTTTACAGGTCTGAACTAAGTGTGATGAGATTTTTTGAGAATGTTTGTTATGGCACAAGAAAGAAGTGATTAGATGTTTGTGGTGATCTCAATAAAGATGCAGAACTAGAAACTGTTTAAAGATTTGTCAACATTGCAAGAGAAGGCCGTTTTCTGCATTTTTGCTAATTACTCAAAGCTCTCTGTGGATTTTGATTACATTTTCAGGGAATGTTAGTCATGATGTTTGTCATTTTAATTCATTGTGCAACCTGTTGCATGATAATAAACGTTCTTGTATCTTATGCAAGAGAGAAGTGATTCGATTTTGGTGATGATCCAAATCCGAATGCAGAGCCAGAAACTTTTTAAAGAACTTGTTAAAATTGCAAGATAGAGCACATTTTTCCTATTTTTGACAGATGCTCAAAAAGTTGTCAAAGTATTTGGATGAAATTTCCTGGGATTGTCGGTCATGATGAATTGTGAGTGTTTTGATAGTTGTTTGGCTAACAATGTCAGAAATGCCTTGGAGGAGGCTTGTGCTATGTGAGCACTTCAAGGTAACACTGTGAGATGGGGCAGTTTTCTACATTTTGGTTAATAACCCTCTAGATCTGAACTGAGTGTGATGAAATTTTCTGGTAATGTGTGTCACTGCTCAAGAAAAAAGTGATGGTGAACTGAATCTGGATGCAGAACTAGGACCTGCTTAAAGATTTGTTAACATTGCAAGATAGGGCACTTTTCCACATTTTTGTCAATCGCTCAAAAAGTTTTCATCATGTTATGATAAAATTTTCTGTGATTGTTGGTCATGGTATAGGCCCCAGCCCCCCGCAACCCCGAAAGGGATAGTCAGTTTAGAAAATGAATGAATGAATGTTGGTCATGGTGCATAGTGAGGTTATTCATATTTTTGCTAATAGTTTGGCTAACAATGTCAGAAATGCTAAGAAGGGTGATTTGCTCTTGGAGACCCTTTGAGGTAACATTGTGAGATAGAGCAGTTTTCTACGTTTTCTGCATTACTCAAAGTGTGAACTGATTTTGATTAGATTTTCAGGGAATGTTTGTCATGGCACAAGAAGGCACTGGTTATATTTTGGCAGTTATTGGCAACAGATGCTGATACATGAAGTGTTTCAGGATGTATTGACATTGCAAGATAGGGTATTTTTGGCTCATTACTCAAAAAAGTTCTCTGCAGATTTTAATAGAATTTTCTTGGAATGTTGGTCATGGCACAAAAGAGAAGTGATAAGATTTTGGTGCCGATTCAAATTGGTATGCAGTTTAATGAAGGTGTCAAATATTTGGTAAAATTGTGAGATAGAGTAGTGTTCCACATTTTTGCTAATAACTGAAAAAGGTCTTGTCTGATTTTGATGAAATTTTAAGGATATGTTGGTCATGGTTCATAGGGGGGTATTTCACATTCCTGCTAATAATTCTGCTAAGGATGTCGGAATACCTTGGTGGAGGTTTGTGCTTTTAGAAAACTTCTAGTTATCTTTTCATTTCTAGTATCCTGTGATCTAGTATCATCTTGTAAATCTTCTAATCTTGTGATTTTTACTTTACTTCATTATGTCAGCGTTATAAACCCTACTGTTGGTGTTTCATTCCTGTATATGTATGTATTCTTATAGACCTTTTGGGTTTTGCTTTTTGTTCCTGCCTTGATTTTTATTTCTCAGCTCTCACAACTAAAGCTTGTTCTATCTTTGTTGATTGTCAAAGCTCTATTTTAACATGCTGTATCCAAGTATGTTAAATAATACAAATATTATTGTGTGATGTAACTGGAAACTGAAACCATGTCCCGTGCAGGGAGAAGCTCCACGAAGCTCACTCAGACCTCCAAAAGAAGAAAGAAGTCATTGATGACCTGGAGCCCAAAGCAGACAGCAACAGTATGATGTCTCCTCCAAATATCTCCAAAAACTCTCTGGTTTCACGGCTTTTCTGAGTGTCTCATTTTAATATTTTCCTCTTCACAGTGGCAAAGAAGATCGATGAACTCCAGGAGATCCTGCGTAAGAAGGACGAGGACATGAAGCGGATGGAGGAGCGATACAAGCGTTACGTGGAGAAGGTGAGAACGGTCAGTCCGCTGAGACAGACGGTGATGGCCGCAGCATGTGGCTCAAGATAAAAATCAACAGATACATTTTCACAGATTAAAACAGACACAGCAATGATTTTACTACAGTGAACAGTCCAGAAGACCTTCATGGGTCTTTCTTAAACTTACAAACTGCCTTTAACTGATGAAAACTGATGTCGGTGTTGTTAAGAAATGAAAGTGATAAAATGCTTTTTTTTTTTTTTCTCAGGCCAAGAAAGTAACATTTGCAAACAAAGTGCAGATAAATGTGGTGCCACCTCCTTTGTTTTAATGTTTAATGTACAGCAGGGGTGGTGAAGTGGCGGCCCTCCACCTCGCTCAATGCGGCCCGCCAGACATTTCCAAAAATTAACAAATTCCAGACAAGAAGAAAACAAATCTGATCAACCTGACATACCAGCACAACATCACACACAAACTAAGATGTATACTAGACACATTTATGTATAACCTTAGATTGCTGATGTATGTTTTGTCTTTTTGTGAGTAATTAAAGAACTTACATTGCAATAATTATTCCTTTGAATTCATTTTATGAAGCGTCAGAATAAAGTAAAAGAATTACTATAGTTGGATAAAATGTTTAAGATTAATTTTTATACTTTAAAACTTGTGCACTTTTGTTTTATCCTGTTTAAAATGAAGCCTTATATATACATGTATATAAATGTTATCATCAATTTTATGGAAGCTATTTATTTTAGATTTTCAAAATGTATTTATTTCTTTGATAGTTTTCTGTTAAATGTGGCCCTCAGCTGTGGAAAAAGGTTTCATGTGGCCCTCTTGGTGCTCACAGTTGCACGGTATATTCTGCTCCCTCCCGTCTCACAATTTTTCACAATTTGAAACAGAAATATGTCAATTTTTCTTTGCCAAAAGTATTTGATTGGTGCATCGAATGGCATGGAAGTGGGAAAATAGTAATTTCTTAATTAAAGTAGGGCTGGATGATATAACTTAAAAATAAAATCCCCATTTTTCTTCACAGAACTCATTTTAGGATTTTTTTTTTCTCTCCTTTCCTTGATTGAAATATATCTCAAAACTTAACTGAATTTCCCTCTTATAATTAAAGTGTGTGCTGTAATTTTGTTATCAAATGTTCATTATATAGTTTGGATGTAGGCAGACTGTCTGATCACTGTAGCTGCACTATTTTTTGCAGAGTATTAACATGAACTACTCGATCAGAATTTAATCTCATTAAAAAGCCTAAAATATGTTTTTGCAGAAATGGAAGGGCCGACCATTTTGAGAAGAGTGTAAATTTTCAGTATTTATATTTTCAAACATCGCCACAACTTACTAACCAGACGGATCGTTCGGTATTTTTCACTAGTTCGTCTGGGAAAGAGCCCATAGGAAGTGTTTGTGGTTAGAGCAGAACCTTTCAGAAACATCCGGCAGGACACTGGTCAATCGTTCTGTCAGTCACACTCATTACAGGTCATCAGAAAATGTAGTTGCCGGGCTGTTACTGCTGCAGGGTTAAATACAAAATGTGAGCCAGTTTGTAGAGCAAACTCCTCGAAACACATCAGAAGTGGAGTGAAAATATCCTTTCTGTTGAAGTTCTTTCGGTGTTGGTGTTTGTTTTCATTTAATAAAAAATGTGTTCCAGATCTGAAAAATCTGCTACTGAAGATGTTGGCACGTATGCTAACCTTTGTATGAGTAGTCTCGTAGCTCCTTCCTCTTCTTGCTCTAAAGGATGCTGATTGGGCCGCACAGTCGTTGTATATTGGAGTTTGGCACAACTAATCAGAATAGGAAATACTTTATTAATCCCAGGGGAAAATTCGGTTGTTTGAGTTGCGCTGATAAATATTATAGCAGTAGGAAATATCAAATAAAGACATTAAAATAGATAAGAGCATGAAAAAATTAAGTAAAAATTTAAGAAAGCAGGTGTAGACTCTTTCAGCTTTATCAACGTCTTTATGAAGGAAAATAAAATAAGTAATAAGTGGATTAAGTAAGTGGAGTCGAGGTAAAAATCTCCATTTTTAATTTTTAAATCTACCAAAAAATCATTTGATTGAATCGATTGCCCAGTCACCCTCATTCTGATATTTTTGTTCCTCAAGTAGTTAATCTTGAACCTGTTGATGTTATGACTTTAAAAACTAATTCGAGAACTCTTATATGTTTTTTTTTGTGTGTTCACAGGTGATCAAAACTCTGGATCCCAAGCAGCAGCCGAAGACTTCGACTCCGGACATCCAGGCCCTTGAAGAACCAGCTGTCAGAGAAGGAGAGGAAAATCCAATATCTGGAGGTGAGAGACCTTTGAAACGACACATCAGGTCGTCTCCTGCCTTTAAACCTCACCTGTGCTCAGCAACGTGTTTCTGTCTGTGCAGCACGACCACGAAAAGAGCCGAGCCCGCCACATCCAGGAGGAGAGACTCCTCATCACTGCCTGGTACAACATGGTGAGTCGATAAAGAACAAACATGGAGGAGGTCTCTTAAAGGGATAAGCCAACATTTTTTTGTTTTCTTGCCTCACTCCTGAGTCCACGACAAGCAGATGGACACCATTCTTTCGACTGTGCGTGCAGTAACAAGGAAAAGATGGGAAGAGCTCACCACTGCTAATTAGCTTAGCTCAAACACTGGGAGTCAGTGGGTAGTGCTAGCCTGCCTCTGCCTACAATCATCAGATAAAGTCTTAAGCAACTCTTATCGGTGCTGTGTGCTCGTTGTGACTTTTTTTTTTTACTACTTTATGTTACGTTATCTATTTTTAAACTAAGATTAGCACTTTTATGTAATTTTCTAAAGAAACGCATATGAAACTAAACCATAAGGCGCATGCGCAAACCACCATGCTTTTAAGTAGGTCAAGAAAACAAAGCCTCTGGATACGAGTAATAGAAGATTGGTACTGAGGATTATAGCCGACTTTGTAAGAGAGGACGAGGATGTAATCTTAGTCTGTCTAAACATTAGCTGTGTTTGAAACCAATCACTCATTCACTCAGTCACTGTTCCCTATATAGTGTTAATGAAATAGTGACCTACATAGGGAATGACCGAACGAGATTTCAGACACTACACTGAAATTTTCTAAACATCATTGCGTCAGTAGAATGATAAACAAACCGGGCACTCGAGGATAACAATGGTTGTATTGATGTCAGTGGTGTGGAAGTTAGATTTTGTCAAAAACGTTTTTAGTGGCTCTTGACAGTTCATGAGATAACTACAGCTACTTAGAGCGAGCTAGTGAAGTAACAGCTGGTTATAGTTAGCTTACGAGCTACGAGTTAGCACCCCTGTATATAAAAACGAAAGCAGCGCCAATTTGTGCCGCTTGTTTCTCTTCTTCTTCTTCTTCTATTCTGGAAATACACAACTGCATTGCATTGTGGTATACGGGAGTACAATGTAGGGTACATCATACATTTGCTGCGCGTCGTGGGTATTTTATAGTGCACTATATAGTGAATGAAGTTAACTACTGAGAATTCAAACAACACTACAAAATGGCAAACACACTATATTGTGCACTATATCTGTGATAGGGAACGGTTTCGAACACAGCTTCTGTTTAGAGTTGCTAAAGAGTTTATCTGATGACTGTAGGCAGAGGCAGGCCTACACTTCCCATTGACTCTCACTGTTTGAGCTAAGCTAATTAGCGTTGGGCAAGCTCTGCTCGTCTCTTCCTTGTTACTGCACACACAGTCGGCAGAATGGAGTCTATCTGCCTGTCATGAAATCATGAGTGAGGCAAGACACAAATATAATAAAATGTTGGCATATCCCTTTAAATGTTCTTTTGAACCTCTGAAACGATCCCTCTGTCTCAGGGGATGGCGCTGAGTCAGGTGTCCAACACGCATCCGAGCCCCTCCAACCAGGCCATGTCCTTCCTGGCCCAGCAGAGACAGTCCACCAACGCCAGGAGAGGCCTCACACGGCACCAGCCCAGATAGAAATAAAAAAAAAAAAAAAAAAAAAACCCACAGAGGGAACACGAAGCTTCGGACACGAGGGGGTCGACCGCTGAGCCCCCCGCACCTACATGCCTTCTTATACCTCCACCGGATCGCCGCACCTTACTGATCCTCATGCTGCTACTGCCCCCTGCTGGCTCTTATGAGAACATGTGGTACAAGAATCTGTTTCAGCCAAAAGAGCCAAACGGCTGTGGACTTTTTTCTTTTTTTTTTTTTTAATCAGACTTGGAGAAACAGGAGCAAATGAAGAAGAAGGGCCTGAAAAGAGGCTGACTCACCTTTTCAGGTGACTTTTGGACCCTCTCTCTGTTTCCTTTTTATCTTTTTAAGTTAAAATCTTAAGCTGAAATGTGAACCAGTTAGTCAGGAATGCAAGATGAGGAGTTTTAGAGGTTTCAAGATGACTTTTAGAAGGGCTGAAGAAGCTTTAAAGCCGAGAACAGATGATTTGACTCAGCCGTTAGTGCACCTCAGTGGTTTTTGTTCATTTATTTAATCTTTTTCTGCGCTTTTGTTGTCGTCTTTTCTTTTGTTTTGAGGTGAGTTTGGCTTATTTGAAGGACATAATTTAGGTGTAAAGACCATGAGGGTGTGATAATGGCTTTTCCCTCTTTTTTTGTATTCACTTAAATCATATTCTGTAGACTTGAATTAATATAATAATTGAGTTGGGGCTTCACTGGATACACCAAAGCACTTTCCTGGAGGGTGGGCTTTTAGTGCCTCATATAGATATAAGAAAACTCCCTCTTCGGATGAGACTGAAGATCTAGACCATAATTTAATACCCTCATCTCCTCTGACAGAAGGAATCCTTTTTGTTCTGGTCTACATTTGATTTTCCTTCATGATTTCCTGATTTGTCGCTCAAAAGTTGAACACTTTTCTCCTTTCCTCTCTTTTTCCCAAAGATTGAACCAGAGTGTTGGTCGTGGGTTGGACATAATTGCACTCACTACTTAGTACGTCAGAAAAAATCATAGTATAAGACTTAAAAAGTGTAATTACAGGTAATTTAAGCCCTCCTGGATAATCGCAGAGGCTGGAAATCACAATGTGGTCACTAAAAATCATAAATCAGCTTTTGGCTGTTTGTCGCTGCTACATTTTATTTTTGTCGACTGATCTTGAAGGAACTTTTCTCACCAATAAGCTGGAAGCACGAGGCAGGTTTTTGAAGTGGAGCCTGTAATAGAAGACGTCCGTATCAGCTCCACATCTGCCTTTAATTAACACTAATTAATTCATCCTCAACAGACGTAGTTGTTAAAGTCCTGATTCTGGACTTGTCCTCTGTCCCCATGACAGTCTGTGCTGTCGTCCACACACCAGAGTCCTGCTGTGTTGTTCATTATTTTAAGTTATATTTATGGTGTTTGGACACTTTTCTCTGCACATGTGCATGGTTTGATGGTTTTTGGTTTTCTCTGTATCATTGAAATGGTATTGTGGATTGTAGCGTAGCGGACGTCACGTAGGGATCTGAGGCAAGTTAAGGGTGTGTAGTCCTGTCTGTTCTACTTTTGCACTACAAATAAATACAATCTTAAGATAAAAGCATGATTTCTGGAGTTTATTTGCTATCTAAAATGGTTAAAAAGATGCAAATCAAGGCGATGTTCTGCTGTTTTTAGCTGTATTGATGTCAGATTAATGCATTAAAAGCTGTACGGTCATAAAGATAAACCAAAAAAATCTGAACAAGTTGAACTGCACAAAAGTTTTACACAAAGCCCTCACAGATCAATGAGTAACAAGCTGTCTCACATCTGAATATGTTTTAGTCGAGGCTTGGCTATGAAAAGAAACAAATCTACATGTGTACAAATTTGCACTTGTTTCTCCAGATGTTTATTCTCTTCAAATCTATCTATGCAACTATTTGATTCCATTCTTCTTTCATCTTTTTTCTTTCTTACTCCTTTCTTCTCTTCTTTTTCAATAAATTACACATGTGTAATTAGAGAAAAAAGTCCTGTTACCCTCTGTAGTTTAGGTGGATAAAGGTCTCAGTCACATTTGAGTAAAATAATCCTGTTTTTATAAATGTCATAGGATCTTTTTCTTAAAATATATTTTAATTTTAAGGACCACTTGCAATAACACCACGGACCCCTGGTTTAAAAACACTGTTTTAGGAGATGACAGGACATTATCTTTGTCTCTTGTCGGCCCTTAGCTGCTCCTGATTGGATGCTAATGTCAAGAACACAAGAGAAGCAGAAACTGGGAGCATCTGATTGGTGAATAGACTGACAGGAAGTTGTTACTTTCTCTTTGGGTCTGAAAGGGTTTTAATAATACTGCTACATATTTTTTATCAAGAAAATGCAATAGAAGAATCACTCATGGATTCAAAATTTCAGTAAAATGGAGTTTGGAGGGTTAAAGGCTGAAGTATTTATTAAACTTGGTCAGAAGTTCTCGGGCTGAGCGCTGACCCGGGTCTCATCATCTCGCTCCTCCTCGTGAACAAACTTTTAAAGGCCAAACTGGTGAGTCAGGATTCTCACATCGCCGTGTGAAGTATTGTTTTTCTGTCACATCACTCTCAACAGGCTCGTCCCTGATGACTTGAGAAAACGGCTCAACAAAATCCACCACGCCAATGATTAATCACCACAGAAATGATGTCAGATGTCTGCAGGCAGGAGGCACTGTTTGTTTCCCACACCAGAACGACCTTTTTATTTTTAATTTGTTTGTCACATTTTGAATGTCTATATAGGTCAGATATTAAAATATTCACAATTAGAGCATCCAGCTTCTTAGGTCTGCAGTCCAAAGTGAGGGTACAGCTCTGTCGTCCATCGTAGGTGTTACTCATACCCCTGACTGTACTGACCGAGAAGGACTGGATGTTTCTTCTGGTATTTTTAATATAGAGATGGGAGATGATATGATTTTATTGATACCAATAAATTTATTGATTCCTACATCAATTCCTGATGATTTCCTATGTGGGAAAAATTCTTTGGTTTTCTGTGCCTACAACATCAAACTCATGACACTTCTGATATTCAGCACCTTGCCACATTGATCAGTGCTTATGCAAGTTGCTTGTGTTTGTTACTGAAAGTTAAGCAAACACACGTTTTGCAAAATCTGGAACCTGTGGCAGCACTGCGCGGAGGAATACGTGACGTGAGTCGGTTAGTTCCAGATAAACTTTATTTTTCCGAAAAGTTAATGCACTCAGAAAAAAATTCTAGGTAGCATACTCCTAAACTGTGCTATTATTTTTTGATGGGAGTTCTTATAGGTGGAGAAAATACCTTTTGTACTTGGTACAATACTTCCCTGTTTGCAGCTGGTTCTGTGTCACAAACTTTTACAAATTGTGGCTTACTGAGGGAGAGGAGGGAACTTTCTACTGCATCTAATGTACTTAGTGGTCACATGGAGCTCATACAACCCCACTTCAAAAAAACTGAATTGTCCCTTTAAGAGGTGATGGTGGGTCCCAAAGCCAGACCAGATGAGAACCAGTGTTGCCAAGTCTGCTTATTATAAGCGACTTTGGGCTTGTTTTTCTCCAAAGTGTAGTTCCTTGTTTCGGCTTTTCTGTCTGTGTGAATTCTCCCCGATTATTTCCCAGCTCCCCACAATAAAGCAAAACACAAGTACAGCAGAAGTACAGTACAAGTACAGTTTCCTGGTCATCGCGTCCTCCAAACACACTCACATGCACTACTACACTAGAGCCATAGTTGCCAGGTCTGCTTATTATAAGCGACTTTGGGCTTCTTTTTTAAAGTTGCTTGTAAATATTGGAAGTTGCAGGTTGCGTTTTTTTTTGGCTTGTTCCAGAAGTGCAGTCGCTTTTTGGGCTTGTTGTGCCCCCAAACCCAGGAGGGATCTGATGCACTCTCTACTGCCAAAATAAACTCAATTCAGAAGTTACACCAACTATTTTGTCTCTCTCTAAACACAAATGTAAATTTTACTTTTAAAAGAGGCAAAGGTGATGTTTCCACCAAAAAGAAATCCTTATTGCAGGAATCAAATTTATTCCTAATGTAGCTATAACTGTTTTCACCGTAGTAAAGCTGTAGAGGATCAACATAACACTTAAATAAAAACCTGAATATGTCTGTTTAGTTACATAAACCAAGGTTAGACAGACTGTTTAGTGATAACAGAGTTATAAAGTAGACGCTCCCTTCACTTTAAAGAAAAGGATATTGAAGAAATAAATTAAGAGCCAAATAAGAAAAAATGTAACTGTGAAATGGAAATGTAAAGTAGATGAAAATTAAAACACACTTTATGTAGATTTCTCTTTTTAAAAAAGTAATATATCGCATTACAAAAAAAACCGATGGTCGCTTGTTTTGGGCTTGTTTTTTTCGATCTGGGTGCTTATTTCAGTAGAAAAATCTGGCAACACTGATGAGAACCACTGATGTATAAATTAAAATGACCTCTCATGGCTCCCTCTGGTTTGAATGGCGTTTACAGGTGACGTCAGTTTCCTGTCCGAACACTAGAGGGCGCCACAACTAATGTGTGACGTCAGCAACAGGGACATCAAACATGGCGGCCAGAGGCTGAAGTTAGCGAGAGGCGTCGGTGAAATCTCGCAAACCCTCGAGTCTTTGCTGGGATTAATCAAAACTTTCCTACAAAGCTCTGTTTGTGAGCTACCTTTGGTTCACCTGAGACTGACAGTTTATTCCCTCGTCGACTTTATTCGTCGCTGTGGCCTAACTGAACTGTATGTTAGCTGTTAGCATTAGCCACGTTAGCAGGGAGAACAGCGCCTGCTTTTGTTTTTGTCTTACCCGCTTGAGGGCTGACTCATCGGTCATTTAATGCCGCTGTTTACTTGAAAATTATACATTTTACGAGCTGGACGGGGTGTTTTGGAGCTGTTTGGACTACAGAGCTCTTTATTTTATATCCTGGGTGTGGTCCCTGTCGTGCCTGTCCGAGTCAAAACTTGGCTGAAGCTAAAAGGACGAACTCTCTGAGAGCTTCTGAACTTTGATGAACATCAGACCCTGGAGACATGGATCCAAAGCGCTCACACAGTAAGCCTCACAGGAGCGGAGGTGGTGGAGGTGAAGGCAGCAGCGGGGACTCCAGCTGCGGCAGCCCGGCGTCTCCCTCCAGCAGCCCGGCTCCTGCAGCCTCCGCAGCCCCGGGTGCGGCTGCGGCTCCCGGGGGAAACGTGTTCGCCAACGACGGCAGCTTCATGGAGATGTTCAAGAAGAAGATGGAGGAGGAGCAGAGGAAAAAAGAGACATGTGGACCAGCCACCGAGCAAGGACATCAGACATCAGTGGAAAAGAGGCCCCCACCCGTGACGAGCTTTGTAAGGGGTTTAGAAGTTGTAAGATGAGATAGATGTAGCTTAACACACCTATTTACTGTTCTGCTCTGCCTGACACTTTACTTAACTCACCCTGAGATAACAGCCTGCATATGTAACTGTGAGTAGGTCGCACACACATGTCAGCACTTGTGTTATTCTTAAGTTAAAGTGTCAATGTTAACCTCTGCAGTCCAGGCTAGATAGGGATGCTCCTCATGTGCTGGTTTCTCTGGTGCTGCGGTCCCAGACTAAATGTAGACCTTCTGCTCTGGTGTAGTCTCTCCTTCATTGGCAGTCCATCTGAAGGGCTCCTATAACGGTTTCAGTCTTCTATCCCCTAACCCAGGTGGGGAAGCGCAGAGGCGGTGTGTTCCTAAAGACGGGCGTGGTTGCGAAGAAGCAGAAAACTGACGCAGAAGTAAGTATGGAGCATGAAAGGCTGTCTAAACTGTTGATAGAATCAGTGTTGATTTTGTTGACTAATTATTTTCGTCATAGTTTTAGTCAACAACCTTTTTTCCCCTGACAAAAACTAGACAGTAACTAATAAAAAAAGTGCACATGGACTAAAACTAAATTAACTGACATTTTTATCAACAAATTAAAACTAGACTAAAATGTTTGACAGAGACTTAATCCAATCAGACCTAATTTGGTCATGTAGGAAGTAGGGACAAGTTAGGAATATATCGAATCACAACTGCCTTAGCTTGGTGGTGGTGGGATAAGTTGTGGAGCGATCCAATCAGAGCTCCTCTCTTTATGAATTGATATATTCATGTAGAGCAGGTTCACTGTTTGTTGTCAGTTCTGGTATTGTAACTGAGATGCTCTGCCAGGTAGCCTAAATAAAGGTGACTGCATTTCGCACAAAAGTTCAATTTGTTTCTGTTCATTTATACATTCAGACTTTACTAGCATTCAATAAAGGGTTATTAGATGTTTGATTTTATCCAAGTGTAAAACATGACTTCAGAAATTCAAGGAAACATAAAAATGCCTTACCCTTTACACTTCATATTTTAGTCGACTAAATTTACAGTAGATTTCATCAACTAAAACTAGACTAAAATTGCAACAATTAAGATGACTTAATTATGACTAAACTAAAACATATTTCTGGCAAAAGACTAAAACTAAATTTAAAAAGTACTGTCAAAATTAGCAATGGATAGAACAAAACTTTTAATGCTCAGGCTGCTGTTATGGTAAAAAGTATGATAAAGCATGGTTACTTAGAGGATTTCAAGACATGGGAGACATGCAATCATAAACACTCATAACAATATTATTCTGAACATTGACGAAAAAGCAATAAATAAACACAAATGCATAAAAATAATGAATATGAAGGAAATAAGCATAAAGAAGTGAAGCATTAACCTTGATTACTCAGCTTTCATAATTGTGGGAGGCAGTAATTGAACTGAAATGGAAACTCAACTCAAAAGTCACATTTTTATTACAAGTTTCTGCAAGACAGGAAACAAACATTGACTTTTCTTAAGTCCTGTGAAGTCCTCAGAGATGTTTCACTCATGGTTATGTCTCTCAGTATTCTGAGAGGGGACCTGAATAGAAAAAAGAGGGAAAAAATAGAGATTTTTGCAGAGTTGCAGAGTCTTAACATTACAAAAATGTACTTGTTGCTTTTAGTGAGAGTCTGCTTGTGTCGGGAAAGGATACAAAACAAGAGCAAGATTGAAATCTTAAAAAATTAACACCTTGCTTAAACAATAGGGTATGTTTATGTGTTTTGCAGATTTTACTACCGATGTATGGCAGCTAGTTATTGGCTGTAAATATTGTTAAAATTTTCAGTATTGGTTGATACTGATATTGAACTTTTTAGGCCAATATCTGCAGATTCAGAGATTGTAACGATAATAATCCCTTGAAAAAACATAAACTAGAACTAATGAAGAGGGGAAGTACAACTATTACATATAATAAGTAAAACATCAACGATATATCGTTCAATCTCAACAAATGTGCAGAATTTAACCTGCAATCTTTTATTTTTCAAATAAGAAATTTAAAAATATTCAGCTCCCACATCTTCAGTGTAGACATTGGCATCAAATGGGCATATTTAAAGATGCAAGTGCCAGCCTGGTCCTGCTAAAGGTCTGCTTGTGCCCTATATGGCCCTGATTTACAACTTTAAACTAAAAGGGGATGCAGCAGGTTATGGCTCGTGTCTCATAGCAAGAAGGCTGCAGTTTGCGCTGTACCACATTAAGATGATTCATTAGATTTCAGGACATATTGAAAATCATAACCTTGTTTTATAGTGAGTCATACCATTATTTTTCAACCAATTCCAGCGCTGCCTGCTGCTCTTATGTGTTCCATGTGTTATTTCTGTTTAAAGCAGTGCTGTGAGTGTTCGTTTTTTATTTTCATCTAAATTTCACTCGACCAGGAGAACCTCATTGAGATTAAAAATGCTACTTACAAGAGCGTCCTGGCTGAGACGGGCAGCAGCATACTTACAAAGTTAAAGAAGTTTTTCTTTTGAAAACAGTTATTAAAGTATGAGTGAAACAGGCCAGTCACAGCTTATAAATCAGGATGTGTCAGTGATTCAGTCTGTGTGGACACAGAGTCCAGTGTAAAAAACAGTCTTGTTTTGTAATCACGTTAAAAATAGAAATCTTAGACACCTGATGTTTGGTATTATCTTGTTTTAGTTACCAAATTTTGCAGGGAGGCTCTCAACACTTTGTCATCATTGCACAATTTATGAACAAGGTTTTAGTAACAAAACTAGGGATGTACGATATTGGATTTTTGGTATTTCTGCACTTATTATTGCAGATGCCAATATTTTTTTTCAAGGGCACAAGGCCTCCACTTTACTAAAATTGACCTGTTCTTCTAATGGTGACAGTCTTTTGGTGTAAGAAACAGACATGAAGCAAGAAAAAAACATTTTATTATTTAATTAAGTATGCTTTTGATTTATAAAACTGAACACTCAGTGATAATGAGGTACATTCTGCCAATATGAAAGCAGAAATATGAGATATATGTGACCATTTTGGACCATAAAAATATCAGCAAAGTTGTTCATAGATGCAAGTAATCTGCCAATACCGATATTGTCCTGATCTGGTGTGTGAATATGAACTTTTTGAGAGGAATAATTTAACAGCCCCATCACGTGTTTGTGCATTTTTACATTCGGCCAGTATTTCAGCCAGCATACAGGATAAATTTGGCCAATATGTTAGTCCCAAATATCTGCAAAAATGTTCACTGATACTGATAATCAGCATGTGAGGCAGTTATCTGCCAGTATCGATATAGTTCCAGTGACAACGTGCATCCCTAATTGAAATATTTCCAATAAATTTGAGCAATCAAGGCATCATTTTCTTCCTTTTACTCTATCAGCAATTTGATAACAATATGATGAAATATTTTTAGTTTTCTCAAAGGTTTGGTTATATTAACAAAATAGATAATTGATACATCAGAGATAGTTTCACTTGGAAACCCATGGAATCAAAAAGTGTCAAATCATTTGTCATTTGACACTTTAATTGCAGTTTTTTTTAAATCACTTGACGCTTATTGCATGATATGATCTTAAGAAACCAGGTTCACTCATTTAAACAAACAAATTTAAGCTCAATAAGTCTTTCTTTTCTTTTTGCAATGATGACTTAACCGCTTCATGACAAGATATGATGTGAGTATTAGTTTTGCACAAACTGATTTGTTGTGGTTTTGGTCATTATCAATCAGCCACATGGGGAAAATGATGAAGTGTTCTTGGACTCATGTTTTTTTTAATTGTCTTGATTTTCCTTGACTTGTGTTGAGTGAATAACTCGAGCATTTTTATATAAATAAATTCAAAATAAACATGCAGAACATTGAGTAGAGCTTCTGTATGAATTTGCAATGGTCGATCTTTGGTCACTTGTATCTGTGACTCTGACTGGCTCCTGATAGTCAACTGGACAGTGTTGATTTTGTCGACTAACTATTTTCGTCATAGTTTTCGTCAACAACCTTTTTTTTCCCCTGACAAAAACTAGACTATAAATAAAAAGTGTAGATGGACAAAAACTAAATTAACTGACATTTTCATCAACAAATAAAAACTAGACTAAAATGTTTGACAGAGACTCAATCAAACCAGACCTGATGTGGTCATATAGAAAGTAGGGACAAGTTAGGAATATATCCAATCACAGCTACTTTGGTTGTGTGGAAAGGTTGGATGAGTTAAGAGGGACATCCAATCACAGCTGCCTTAGCTTGGTGGTGGTGGGATCCAAGTGTAAAACATGAATTCGGAAAAAAAATGTCTTACACTTTATAATTCATATTTTAGTTGACTAAATTTACAGTAGATTTCATCGACTAAAATGTGAAATTTCATCAACTAAAAGTAGACAAACAATTTAGATGACTAAATTATGACTAAAACTAAAAATATTTTAGGCAAAAGACTAAAACTGAATTAAAAAGTTCTGTCAAATTGAACACTGCAACAGAATATTTGTCTTCACCGATTCTTCACTCTCTGTTGCTCCTTGTCTCCCTCAGGCTGTTCCAGGCAAGAGCGATGCTTGGTCAAAGTACATGGCTGAAGTCAAAAAGTACAAAGCTCATCAGTGCAGCGACGACGATAAAACCCGGCCGCTGGTCAAGTAGGTTTTTCAGCAGGCCAGAGGCGTTGACAGTGTGCTTGAGAGGAAACCCCGATCTGGGAGACGCTCCGGGAGAGCTGGCTGATCCGGACCCTTCTTCTCACACTGCCAGTTCACCTTCACACCAACAAACTGCTGAGATCAACTCACTTCTCTTTTTGTATTGTTCCCTTTTTGTCTTGCTTATTGTTTGTTGGACTCTGATAATTTGATCCGCTCTCTGAGTGTTTCAAACACTCTTTTTGATCATTTTTGTTGTTTTTCCTGATTTGTCATGTCTGGATTCAGTCAGTGTTCTTTAAGATTTGATTTAATGAGCAAACAAAGGTGTGAATTAAATCAACACTGCCCTTTCACCTGTGCTGTCCCTCCTTGGCTTTGTTTGACCCTCTTACTCAAGCTGTTTAGGCTCGGCATGGTAACTACAAACCCTGTGACATTTTACTAGAGAGTGGCACAAATATCATACCATTTTAGGTTCAATATGGACATTTAAAGGGTTACACCAACATTTTTTGTGTTTTCATGTCTTGCCTCACTCCAGAGTCCATGACAAGCAGGTAGACTCCATTCTTTCAACTGTGCTGCAGTAACAAGGAAGAGACGGGTAGAGCACGCCCACTGCTTAGCTTAGCTCAAACACTGAGAGTCAGTGGGTAGTGTTAGCCTACCTCTGCCTACAGTCATCAGATAAACTTTTCAGCAACTCTAAATGCTCCTGTGTGCTTGTTGTGATTCATTTTTTTAACTTATGTTATCTTCTACTATCTTCATATTATCTTTTACTCCTAAACAGGCTTTATTTTGTTGACCTACATCCGCGGTGGGTTTTGCTTTAGATGTGACGTTCACGAACGAGTCAAGTCAAGAGTGAACGATGAGCCATTAATGGCTTGCAAACAAACAGCTCACTCAAAACTGGGAATCAGTTATCATTCTTCACTTAAGAAAGCTGTTCAAAAGACTTGATTCGTTCATGAACGTCACATCTCTAGACAAACTACTGCGAAAGCAGGTCAACAAAACAAAGTCTCCGTTTAGGAGTAGAAGAAGATAATATGATGATTGTAGAAGATAATTTAATGTAACACGATAAAAAAACAGTCACAACAAGCACACAGGAGCGTTTAGAGGTGCTGAAGAGTTTATCTGATGACTGTAGGCTGAGACAGGCTAACACTTTCCACTGACTCCCAGTGTTTGAGCTAAGCTAATTAGCAAGCTCTGTTTCTGCTTTGTTACTGGACACTCAGTTGAAAGAATGGAGTCTATCTGCTTGTCATGGACTTGAGAGTGAGGCAAGACATAAAAACAAAAAAGTTGTTTAATACTGAGGCGGCCAACTGTTAAAGCCTCAGGATGTAACATTTCGCCCCTTTGAGATGAAATCTTGACCAAAAGTTGGAAACGTTTTCAGCCAAAGCTCGCCAAAGGTCCAACTTTGAAATGATTTTGGTGGTGATCCAGATAACCACAGTTAGTGAACAATCATCTTTGCTCAATAACTGTCGAGCTAATAATGATAACATGATTCTGAGAGCTAGGTGTGGGTTTTCAGGGTCATGAATCATATTATGATGCTAACTTTATCATGGGACTATTGCTTAGAGATGTAGCAGCAATATGTGAGCTACCTTGGCAAAGTCACTGTGCAGCACTTTGGTAAACCTGATAGTTTGTAAAATTGCGCTTTGGATGGGAAACAACGATCAAACGCTGCACTCATGAAATCCTCAGAAAAACTTTGGAGAAGGGTTAACAGGTGGCTCAAGGAGATTGAGAAAGGACGATGTGTCTCATGGTCGCCGGTTCAAGTCTTGTCTGATCTCAGTGGATTTTAAAGTCAAAATGTCCAAAGACAGAAGTCAAGACCTCACAGAAAGCCTGACGGGTGTCTGTCTCCATAGCTCATGGCGATAGTGGGAGGGTTGAAAGTCTGAAGGTCCTAAGTTCAAGTCTTGCCTGGTCTTAATTGAGTGAAAGTTAATTGTCCAAAGACAGAAGTCAAGAGCTCTCAGAAATATTTCCCCTAGTGTTCTGGGAGAGGAATTAACAAGGGTTCCTGAGAGACGATGTCAGAAATGACTGAAATTTTACACCATGGGGTCAAAGTTTGGATTTTCTATAAAGAAACTAGACTATATCACGTGACTGGACTAATACCTAGAGACTACACACATCACATCACCCCTCGAAGTGGTGGGGATTGAACCCAGAATTTCCTGATTCTTCGGGGCCTAGTGTTGCACACCTTACCACCAGACTATCGACGCCCTTCACAATGGGAGATGTTTTCAGGGCACATTTATCCTCCACACTTGGGATAAGGGACTTAAAAATCCTCCAAGATCAGGCAAGACTTGAACCTGGGATCTTCAGACTCTCAGCCCTTTGCTAGCTTCATGAGTTATGGAGACAGACACCTGTCAGGCTTTCTGTGAGGTCTTGACTTTTGTTATTTGACAGTAAACTTAAATCAATTGAGATCAGACAAGACTTGAACCTGCGACCAGGAGACACGTCGTCCTTTCTCAATCTCCTTGAGCCACCTGTTAACCCTTCTCCAAAGTTTTTCTGAGGATTTCATATGAGTGCAGCGTTTGATTGTGTTTCCCATCCAATTCACATTGTTTGTAAAGCACAATTTTACAAACTATCAGGTTTACTAAAGTGCTGCACAGTGTCTCCAATCAGGAATGAAATCAAATAGATTTAAACTAGAAAGAACTCAGAGCACAAACCTCCGCCAAGGTAGCTCACATATTGCTGCTACATCTATGAGCAATAGTCCCATGTTAAAGTCAGCATCATAATATGATTCATGACCCTGAAAACCCACACTTAGCACTCAGAATCATGTTGGTATCATTATTAGACAGTTATTGAGCACCTCCAAAATCTAATCATTTCTAAGTTGGGCCATTACCAACATGTCCTGAATTTTTTTTTCTTGTTAACAGACAAAAAAACATACGGTAGCAAAAACATAACCTCCTTGGCAGAGGTAACTAAAAGCATCTCTGTTAACTGAATTATATGAGTTATCATATTTAAAGGGAAACGCCAACATTTTTTTTCTTTTGTATCTTGCCTCACTCCTGAGTCCATGACAAGCAGATAGACACTTTTCTTTGGACTGTGCGTGCAGTAACAAGAACAAGACGGGCAGAGCTAGTCCACCGCTCAGGTCAAATACAGGGAGTCCATGGGTACTGCTAGCCTGCCTCTGCCAACAGTCATCAGATAAACTTTTCACTCGTTTTTTATGGCTTTGGTGCAAGCACTTTGTGGTGGTTTGCTCCCTGTGGTTTAGTATCATATTTATTTCTTTCGAAAATTTCACAAAGTGCCAATCTTAGTCTAAAAAAGGATAACGTGACATAATGTGGTAAAAAAAACTCTTCCTTGTTACTGTACGCACAGTGAAGAATGGTGTCTATATGCTTTTCTTGGATTCAGGAGTGAGGCAAGACACTAAAAGGAAAAAATTATTGTATCCCTTTAAATCATGATTTAACCTTGGCCAAAACATGACTCAAGGGGTGCTATTAAGGCAGGAAAATGTGGTAAATGTTATTGGCTCATTTGTTACTTCAAAAAAATGTTAGCATTTTTTCCTTCGGGTCAACGTTTAAAAAAAAACACCATGCTGAACATGAGTTTTTTGGCAATTTTCATGAAGACAAAAAATCATTTTTCATATTGGTCAACTTTTAAAAAAAAAACCTGCTAAACCTGTTAAAATCGACATATGACTTTTTTACCACTTCAGACCCCGAAAAAAATTTGTCTCAAAAGTGACTTTTTGGGACCTCATCAGGCAGGGAATATGCTGGTGCAGACGGTGTGGTCATATTTGCCTTAAAAATGGAATTATGAGCATTGTTCTCTGGGGTCAGACTTTAAAATCGACATGCTAACATATGACTTTTTTACCACTTCGGACCCCGAAATTTTTTTTTCTCAAAAGTGACTTTTTGGGACCTCATCAGGTGGGTGAATATGCTGGTGCCGACGGTTTGGTCTTATTTACTTAAAAATGGAATTATGGAATTATTTTCTCTGGGGTCAGATTTTAAAATCGACATGCTAACATATGACTTTTTTGCCACTTCGGACCCCGAAAAAAAATATGCTCAAAAGTGACTTTTTGGGACCTCATCAGGCAGGGGAATATGCTGGTGCCGACGGTTTGGTCATATT